>SNQJ01S0068156.1:57362-75104 GCA_010110895.2 Picea sitchensis | reverse complement strand
AACACTTCTTCCTGTTGCTTCGACTGATCATCAGAAGATCTCTGCATACCCTTCTTCCGAGAATAGCTGCCACCTTCAACTGCGTGTAAATCTGAACAGGGCTGCAAACTAACTGCATTGTTTATGATGAATTGTTTGTTGTTTTCTGCAGATCTATGTTCAAGTATGGTGCATGCAAAACTGTTGATTTATGTAGATGACTTTTCGATGTATGTTGCGGGAGTTTCCAGATGGCTAATTTTTTCACAATATTGTTCTTCATCAACATCAAATTCATAACTGTTATATATAGGAGGGCTGCTCTTCAAGTCAGCAAAATCTGATGTAAGAATCTGATCTGCTTCATCTGCATACTTATCAAAGATAGGTGAACAAGAAACCTTCGTGTCTAGCAAAGAAAAACAAGCCATCTTCAAATCCTTCTCATCCGTTATAGGCAAAAAACTGTCATAAGAAACCTCTTTGAAAATTTGAGAGAAATCCTCTTTTATAACTGATTCTTCATACAAATCAAAAGCAGCATGTGCAACAAAGATAAGATCTGATGCACCTATAGATATATAATTCTCATTATAATCATTTGTATTATGAAGATCTTCCTCTTGAACAGCAACAATAGAAAGAATTTCATGTTCACAACTAGAAGAATAGACATTTTGAATATGTGAATGAAATTCTTCACAACTAACCCTCAAGAAGAATTTCGAGCAAAAACTAACTGCATGAGATGGAATCTTGTATGAAACTCTTTTAAAGAAGGTATGCTTTACAGAGGAGGTAAAGATGCGATACCATTTATGTGCATCACCCTCCAATGAATAGGAAAACATCTTCATGAGCACATCCTAATGATATATATCCAGCTAAACCATGCATTGATGAAATTTGATGAGATGATCTGAAGGATTATCTTTTTTCTTTTCTGCAAATCTTGGGGGTGATCTCCCAAATATCTATAGAAGGAACAGGATGTGGGAAACCAGGAGCGTTGAGAAGTCAAAGTTACCAAACCTCAGAACCAAAGAAGAAACAAATCTTTTGACGCTTGTTTGAATATTATTGGAGTCATGCAATTTGTCCTTTCCTTCATGGGTCAGCGGATAGATGATTACAACCTGATAGTGTATATTCCTTGTCTATCATCCAAGAAATAGATCTGCTTGTCGTTCTCCTAGGGTGGCGAGCGAATCTCCTCTCCCGGCCAACCATTTTATTATCCTCAGAAACCCTTTGTGGTTAGGACCAAAGGTGCTTGGTAACTTAAAGAAATGAATATTTTGTATTTTGTAAATGTGGATCAATGGGACAACTCAATGCGGCTTATAGCATTCAAACATGAAAATGATAAACAAATGAAATGATTCTCCTGAAAGATTGATTAATCGGTGAGCGGCTTTAAAAGTGGAATAAATTGTAAACCCGATTGCAAAGCCGAAGTCTAGAGACAATCAAAATTATTATCGGGGATATGAGCTAAACAATGGGATGGCAACCATTCAAAGCTTGACAACTTCCGATAATGTCTGAAGATGAAAACTGACAATCAAAATCGAAAGAAACCTGTGATGCTGTATTAACATATAAGTCCGAGTACAATAGCTAATCTTCTATCCAAGTAGACCTTTCTCAGAAGTGAGTTCTTGGGCTTTATAGCCAGCTACAAGCGATTCTGGATCATAAAACTATGGATCACGGTATGCACAAAAATAGTAATTGGCCGAAATTAAATGAAATGTAGAGATAGATCACTTCAAAATGAGGTGATCTTCAATGTCTTGGTCAATATATGTTTGAACGGTTGGTGAAGTGATGACTAGCTTTCCAAGGCTCCTCTGTTTGGCATCATGAAGATTACAAATTAGAATTTGATGGCTGTCTATTCATCCCTAATACTCTGCCTTCAAAAATGACCAAAACTTAGCCAAAGAAACTCCTTTTGACTTGTCTTTCCCCAAAATAGCTGGATTTGATGGAATAATTCACCATCTGTCTAGTTCAAAAGGTTTCATGTGCTTTTAATTTGAAAATTTCAAATCTGGGCAAAAATCGTGATATTATGGCCGTTACAGGCTTTCTACAGCACGTAGCCTGTGAAAAACGCTCCTTGGCTGTGGAAAGTCGCCACTTTCAGCGATAACGGGTCATAAAATATCGATTTAACATTTGTTGAAAAGCGACAGATTTTCAAAATCAATTTCTCGGTCATAAAATCTGTTTTCATGTATAAATAGTGATTGACCTCTAGAATATAATCTATCAATGGTGTTTCAGATCTTTGTTGCGACTCAGAAAGTTAAGAAAATTTCCACGCAAGTTTCTTGTCTTTCCCAAAATAGCCTTTGGATTTGATGGAATAATTCACCACCTGTCTAGTTCAAAAGGTTTCATGTGCTTTTAATTTGAAAATTCCAGATCTGGGCAAAAATCGTAACATTCTGGCCGTTACAGTCTTTCCACAGCACATAGCCCGTAAAAAAGCGCTCGTTAGCTGTGGAAAGTCGCCACTTTCAACAGCTAACGGGTCATAAAATATCGATTTGCGCTGTTGAAAGCAGGCAGATTTTCAAAATCGAATTTCTCGGTCATAAAAAATCTGTTTTTCATGTATAAATAGTCGATTGACATCTAGAGAATATAATCTATCCAATGGTGTTTTCAGATCTTTATTTGGAGCTCAGAAAGGGATTGAAAATTTCCCTGCAAGTTTAAGAATCATTCTTTCCATTTGCAATTCAAAACTCTAAACGGTCCTTTGTGAACAACGTCCGATATGGAACCAAAGCTTTGATTTGATGTTGCCAGCCTGGGAGTACAGCCTCTGTCAACTGTTTGCTTGCCACTTTCACCAGCGCACGACCCCTTTGAAAGCCCATGTTAGCTGCGGAAAGTATGCACTTTCCACAGCGCACCGTTTTGCAGAAGACACTCCTTAGCTACGGAAAGTAATTACTTTCAATAGCGCGCCATATCAATTGAGACCGCTCCTTAGCTGTGGAAAGCATGTACTTTCCACAGCGCACCACCCGCGAACTGATTGTCAAACCTTTTAAGATTTGTCACTTTCAACAGCGCGTCAACTGATGAAAAGAGCTCCTTAACTGTTGAAAGTGGGCACTTTCCACAGCGCACAATGAACCTTTGAAAACACGTTAGCTGTGGAAAGTAAAAAAAACGACAATTTTGAAAAAGAAGACTTTACAATCCAAATTATTTCTAAGTCAAACCAAAATCTAAAATTTTTCTCAGCTATAAAAACTCAAAAGTAACTTGAGGACGCTACCAAAATCTCTGATATCCACTACAAAACTCAACCGAAAAATGGTTTCATTTTGGGAGTTAACACTGTAATTTTGGATTTCTTGTATCGGATTTGATTTATAAAAGCTCAGACAAGATATTATACACCATGTTCAATGTTATTGTATGCTATCTAGTAATGGTATAGAAGTGATTTCCTTTGAATGAATGATCAATTTTTGTTATTTATTTTTGCAATTAAATGATATGCAGAGGGTACCTCCATGTATTTGAATGTATGGGGATGTTAATTGCTTGAAGCATGTTCTCACTGATCTATATGCATTTGTCAGAACTTTTGAATTCTCAATTTCTCAGTAGATTATTCTTTTTACATAAGCTACAAGATTCATTCTCAGTAGTTCCCTGTATGTTTATTTTTTTTTTCTTCCAAGTTACCATTTAATTCTCCTTTAAATATTGATTGTCTGAAAAACTCATGGAATATGCCTCTTGGAGTTGAGATTTTTTATCATTTGAGATGAGACTGTTAGAGGGTCGAAAATTTTAAGAAAGAGAGAGGGAAAAAACAAACAATTACTGAACAATCACCTTACTGCACATATGGATTTAAGAATCATCCTGATTTTGATCCCCTGGAGTGCCTTGGCATCATTCCAATAACATCCCAAAACATCTTGAGGGATAACAAGGTGAATGTTTGATGGGACAGATAAGTCGAGTCGATGGTTAAGTCGAGGTAGAAGAGATCGAACATAAAGTAGAAGGTCAAAGCCATCGAATAGGGAAGTCAGAAGGTCAATTGATAAGAGGATGAGTGGTAATTGATTGAAGATTAATTGGAGGTCGACTTGGTAATACATTGGTAATTGATTGGTAGTCGACTGTAACAAAATATTGAGATTCATGGGATTGCAACCAATCATTTACGTGGATTTGTAACTATTTTTTGGTGCCATGATTTAGGGTTTTACATGATGTAAATCCTATAAATAAGGTGCATTGTAATTGTTATAGATTCATGAATTTTTAGAAGAATCATGAAGGGCATGAAGATGCATGCCAAATTGGCTACAGGGTTGTTCTTGTGCAAAGAAAGAGAGTATGATGGTGATTCTGTCTTAGGTGTATAACAAGGTTAGTCATGCAACTTTTTATTCAATAAATGAATAAGACAATAAGAGAGAAAGATGATCAAGAAACATTGGATTCCCTGGTTAAGGGTTTCCAATGTAAAATCTCCATGTATTGTGTGTGTGAATTCCAATTATTGTATGCTTAAACCTGTCTTCTCTTTCCTGGTTGGTTTAGTGTGGGTGTTTTTTTCCTTACAACCTTTCCTTCACCGATTGTAGGATATATATTCCAAATAAGATACCTCTTCGATTAGACCTATAATCTATCTATTCCCCCATGATAGTACATTTTGAAAAATTCTTGGGGTATGGAGTTGTTCCACTACAATCTCTTTCCCATTATCCATAATGATTTCTTTCGATGGTTTGCGTGATTGATCAACTTCCTTATGTGCATTGTGTTCAATTGTATTTCCTTTAATATTCCATTTCTCATGCCTGTCTTCTTTTTCCTTGATCTTAGTTTCCTTCTCTTCCTCCTCAGAGGCACTTTCATCAGTATTGGTCAAATAAATGACTTCTTTGGGGTGGATCTATAGGCTACTTCTCATGTTACTCTTCTTGTGGATGTCCTAAATTACTCTGTTTAGCTGCAACCTCTTCATGCCTCTTGTTTCCTTATCTCTTCTACTTGTTTTTTGACTCATTCCTTTTCCCTTTGATTGAACAAGTCCTATTGTATTTTCTTTACTTCGGTAGCTCTTATTTTCCCTCTAACTCCCGCTATTGGGCCTCTTCTTCTTGTTATTTCTTCAATTCATGTTCCCTATGCCTCTCTACTACTTGTTCCACTTTTAATCTTAATTTCTCATCCTAGGTAGCTTTTAAATCAATTTCTTATTTCATTCAAACGTCCTCTATTCTTTGGGCTTCCTTCACCTCTTTCCTTTCTTTCTTGGTTGTCATCCCTCTTTACAAATCGGTAAACTATTCGTCAGAGGACAAAGTTTTGAAGATTGCAAGTTGCATGTTTCTGTTTCTTTCTAGCACTTAATCCCAATATTTTTCATCTTGGAGAAACAATTCATCCTCCCATGTCTCATGACTATATGGCCATGATATTGCAACAAGCTTGCAATGTTTGGTGTCAATCCCTTTCGAGTCATGTCTCCTGAACTACCATGGAGGTAAGCATTATTCTAAAAGTATGGTTGCCTCGTGGCGAGCCTATTTAGGATACTTAATGAAAAAATGGCCCAACTTGAAACCATGTGGTATGAAGATCTGCCTTTTTACCTCCTTGAGGAGTGAAGTGTTAAATCCTTGATGCACGGTCTAGTATGCAATTTACCCAATCACTAGGCAATTAGGTACATACTTGGATAATAAGTAGGGTGACCCATTTTCACCAAATGTTTTTATGTAAGTATAACTCTCTTGGAAAGACTAGTTCCCTATGTGATTGATCAAATTTTTTGCATTTGTAGACAACCATAGACATTCTTCATGAAATATAATATTATACAATCTTGCCAGAAAATTTTCAAAAATATCATAATTCCTTTTCTTATATTTATGCTACCATAAGGATTGAAAGTATACATGAACCAAAGCCTCATAGATATGCTAGTTGAGACTCAACCCTAGGAACATATTGCTGGTACAAATAACTTCAAGAAAATAAGAGGCCATGTAGAAAGTAGGGAAATACCAGGAATTTTAATCTCCTGGTGGACCCATTCAATCTTTAAACGTAATTGGCTTGAAAAAATACCTCCCCAATTGAACATTTTTACCGTCAAGGCCACTATGTGATCCAATGGAAGCCATACATATGAAAACCTCGAACAATCCTTCTCCCCATACAAACGACATAATATTAACATCAGATACATGCATGGTTTCCAGAGATTAGTGATGGCATACCAAATTTATTGTCCTTCTTCCACCACCCAAATAGGATTTTCCATAGATGATTTTGAGTATGGAAATTTATCTCAAATTGTAGAAACATTAGCAAACATTACTAGTACTTAATATGCAAACTAGAAAATATTTTGCGATATTTTTGTAAAAATATTCAAATTTCTAAGGATTTTACATAGTTTTTATAAGATTTGGGCTATTTCTTAGGGGAGGAAAATTTATTCTATAAAATTTGGGCAAATCATTTTAAGAAAAAATGAAAATTGGTGAATCATTTTTTGGGAAAAAACATGGAAAAATAGCCCATGGGCGATATATAGCCCCTAATTGTTTCTATGGGATTTTCCCAATGTTGTTGTTATCATCGAATTTATTAACAAAATTAGTGTCCAATGAAACCTTAGGTCTCTAAACTTTATAGTATGCATTTGATTTCTCTAGTAGAAAAGAACCAACACAGTTGCCTAAAGCATCAAAGAACATACCTCTATCCATGAGAGTTTGACCAATAATCCATTTGATGGCCTCTGAACAAGGAAATACCAACACCCTGGCAACAATAGAGTGCAGTCAAGATCTTTGAATATTAATGAAAAATATGTCATCCACTTCCCCGAGCATCGTGTCACTATGGAGAATAGTTACTCGATAATATTGTCTTTAAACTTCAGGAACAAATCATTCCATCCTGGTAAAAGCTCCGTTGAATTGTTATTGGTGTTTGTGTTTTTTAAAACTATTCTCAATACAAGATCTTCTACAGTTGGAATCTGGATGACTGGAGCATAATCATTAGTTGCATCATAAAATTCGATTGGTTTTGTCAGTGAGCCTTCAACTGTTTCTTTCACTCTCTCATTAGGAATTTTAATTGTTATTTTATTGGCAGCTTCCTCAGAAGCATCTTACATACATACAACATCTTGAATTTTGGTGCAATAAATAAATTTTTGACCATATCATACTTCACAATTATTCAAAATTGTTTAATAGAGATATAAATAAAATAAAAAGGACCCTAGAAATCATAGCCTTTGAAGAAATCAAACACAATGAACACTATGAATACCATGATCTTAAGCTAATATACTAACATGCATTTTTTCATAATTATGTTGAAAGGGTTAAGTTTCAGACACTTACCAGTTTCACAGATAGGAATAAGTGATGAATTATAACAAAGAAGAAAACTTCAATCACAACTGATGTTCAAAAAGATTCCATTGTGCATGCAAATTATTCTCTTGGCTCCTATACCCATAAACTACCTTGTAACACAGTGCTTGAAAAAAATAGAAACACTTAGATTAACATAGGGAGTTTAGAATGGTTGATTTAATTGGCTAGATTCAAATTAAATTTACCATATTTCATCCCATGTGAAATTATGGATCAATCATATCCCGTTATCATTTCCAATTGGATAGTATAATCGTCAAATCTGCGATGTAATTTCCTATAAATTGTTGACATGTGCAATGCATATTCAACCAATTTATTTTTTCTTCATTTCGACAGCTCTTTATTTCACGCATTTTCATGCTTCGAAAAAATTAATTCAATGTTCTTCAAAATTCATTTTTTATTATTTCATAAAATGACAAATTTCTCTTCATATCGCTCGACAATCGCTCTTTCTTTCTTTCGGCAAAAAATTCCTATTGGTTCGGTAAACTCGAAAATATGTTACAACATTCTTTCACTTGCTACATTAGAAAGTATAATGATTTGTCTCTGTGGTTTACCAAATGTGTTTCTATGGGTTTTTCAAATGTATTTTTCGGTGATTTGATAAGTTTGTTTTCAGAAACTTAGCAAACCACCGCATTTTGTTTCTCATTTTCCCCAACCCATATGAAACTAACCCTTTGACACATTTCCCCTTTTACTTCAGCATTGCTACAAAACTACCCTTCAATCGTGTTCGACAAAAATGGATTTTTAAGTGCTTTGTTTGTTTTCTCGACTCTCCAAAATGTTCGAACTAGGCTTGGGCTATAGGATGTATTTCCTTTGATTTATGTTTCTAACCATTTCTTGAACCTATATGAATCCACGAAAGTCCTATGCATCAAAACATAACATTCAAACAAAACTAAAACTTCAACAATCATTCCAAACATAACAGTAAACTGGTACCCAAACTTTTAGAATTTTAGGGTGTGTTATGCACTCAACAAAACTATTACATAAGCACTCTCTAGGGAGTCTTTGGCATTCAAGTTGAATATGGGTTCCACTACAAGGCCTCAAGCATCATGGACGGGTCTTGGGTCCTTAAACATAGTTAAGGGTGGGAAACAAGAGCCTTTCGCCCTAAACCCTACTTATTAGGATCAAGTAGCATGGATGAGTCCTCGAACCAACACATATGATCTATGTATTGTACCAATCACCTCAAAGTGGGATATGGTCACCATGACTATGTTCGTGAACCAAGAATGAGTCTCAAGTTTTTTTTAAGGTCAAGGGAGGACAACAAGGGCCTTGTGCTCTAAATGTTTGGTTCAATCACTATGAAAGCCACCTATAACCCACAAAACATTACCTCTTTTGGGGATATTTCAAATATGAGTGCTTTACCAAGGGATATTATGATGTTTTATCAAGAATGATGGGTACTTGGGTATTACCAATAGTTAGGGAAGGATACTAAGGGCCTTAGACATTTAATAGAGCTTCTTGGGCTTAACCATAATGAATAATACATCGAAAGACCACATAATACCTTTCTATGGGATCTTTAGACTCTAAGTGGGATATGACCTTCATTAATTTGTTTGCCCATCATGGATTGGTCTACGTCCCTACACCATGGTCAAAAAGGAAAATAAGGGCCTTACACAAGAAAATGAAGCTTATGGGCGTCAAGCACCGTGAACAAGGTCTCCAACCATGACACATACACTATGTATGGGTTCTTTCACCTTTGAGTGGTGTTCCAAGCACCATTAGGAAGTTTTAGGCAAAGGGGATGGGTCTAGAGACCTTGACTATGGCCAAGAGAGGAAATTGGATTCCATGCCCTTAAAACAAGGTTTTAATGCTGACGATTTTCTTTTGAAAGACATTAGGGTGAGGGACTTTTACATGGCTCATCTTTTATGTAAAAATAACACGAGCATGCTTTTATAACCAAAAAGTGTGTGCAATTTCATAACTATAATGTGCACACACTTTTATAGCTAAAACACTCTCGTGCTTTTATAATGCTCACATGTTCCTATGATTTAAAAAAAAAAAGGTGGGGTTGTCTCTTTTCCTCTACATGGATGAGTTGGCTATTTTGAAAGTAACGAACTTGGTGGTGTGGATTGCATAAAGAACAAACTCCTTTCTCTATCTCCTTATTATTATCTCCATTTTCGACAAGGTTTATAAATATGGTCCACATATTCATCAATGCTGAAATTGTGCACATTTATAAGGTTGTGTATGCAAATTACAAATGTATATTTTTTAAAGAAAAAAATATTGTTTTGTTTTTTTAATTCATTTTTATTTTATATATGTCAACATTTCTAAACTACATAGGTCTTTTGTTTCTACCATAAGATTTTGTTGCCTCACCCACATGGAAAAAAAAGTATATGGTCCACAAGTGCAGATGAAGACCTACACACATAAAAAATAAATAAAAATTGATTGATTATGTTAAGGCCTTGAAACTTAGTTTTAACCCTTGACCTCATAATTTTAGGGCTCCACTTATTTTATTAATTTAAAAAATATGCAAAATTAGTGGCACAAAATAATCGATTACTATCTACAAATGTACATTTGTTTTCAAGAAATTCCATCATTTAGATACTAAAGCTACATCTTAACACATACATATGCATTTATTTTAGAGGAAAAGTAACATTCCATTCTAAGAAGAACATGAATTGTTATGAGTTATATATGAATTTTCCATAAATAGAAGTTATATATTTTGGAAGCTAATTTGATTTCCTAAGTTTCATCTTTTTACACCATATTATAATAAGTTATGCATGTATCTCCATTAATTAAGTTCCTAGTCAATGGATTGTTCCTTTTCTAGATTTCCATTGCAACTAAGATCTCATGAGAGGGAAGCATCAACTTGCACCAACCCATGATATTTTGTTATGATGAGGCTATTCTTAAGGAAATAACTAGTATAGAAACGCAATGGGACAACATGCATCATATATCACATTTTTTGTTGGAGTTGGATTCGTTAGAGGTTGGATACAAAAGTTCAATTCCACTTGAAGAGGTTATATGGTATAAAAACCCCATCCTAGCATAGGATATATTTTAAGAGGGTAATATGGAAGACATTTAAAAGACTATATCAATTCACATCTCCNACTATCTACAAATGTACATTTGTTTTCAAGAAATTCCATCATTTAGATACTAAAGCTACATCTTAACACATACATATGCATTTATTTTAGAGGAAAAGTAACATTCCATTCTAAGAAGAACATGAATTGTTATGAGTTATATATGAATTTTCCATAAATAGAAGTTATATATTTTGGAAGCTAATTTGATTTCCTAAGTTTCATCTTTTTACACCATATTATAATAAGTTATGCATGTATCTCCATTAATTAAGTTCCTAGTCAATGGATTGTTCCTTTTCTAGATTTCCATTGCAACTAAGATCTCATGAGAGGGAAGCATCAACTTGCACCAACCCATGATATTTTGTTATGATGAGGCTATTCTTAAGGAAATAACTAGTATAGAAACGCAATGGGACAACATGCATCATATATCACATTTTTTGTTGGAGTTGGATTCGTTAGAGGTTGGATACAAAAGTTCAATTCCACTTGAAGAGGTTATATGGTATAAAAACCCCATCCTAGCATAGGATATATTTTAAGAGGGTAATATGGAAGACATTTAAAAGACTATATCAATTCACATCTCCTCTAAACCTTGTTTTGTAGTAATGTCCTTATCAGAGTTGATTGTTCTTTTGAATAAATAACACCTTGTACAACTCTGTTTAAGGAATTTCACGATGTTTTTTTTGTTCTTATGAAGCAATGACAGAGATCAACCCAAGTATACTCAAACATTAGGTTAACACATATGACAATCCCAAACCTGTTTGAAAGAAGATACAACCTATTCATTCTAATAAGCCGACAACCATCAAGGATGAGGTTGAGAATTTATTGAATGTTGGATTCATATATCTTGTTGCCTTGACAAAATGGGTGTCAAATGTAGTGTTGGTTGATAATAAGTAGGGAATGAGAAGAGTGTGTACCAACTTTTAAGATCTAAATTTGATGCAACCAAAGGATAATCACCCTAAACCATTTATACAACAAATCATAGATGAGTATGTTGGGAATGAAATATTCTCCTTCATGAATAAATTTTTCAGTTACAATCAAATCTAAATTGACGAGTAAAATGAGCATATGGCTTGTTTATGAGCCCTTGGGGTACTTTCACCTATTGAAATATGCCATTTGATCTTAAAAATGTTGGGACCACATTCAAATGGGTCATTTCATATGCCTTCCATGACATCAAGCACATAGTGAAAGTTTCTCTAGATGATTTAGCCACTTGTTCAAGGAAAATGGACAAACATCTAAAAGACCTTATAACATTGTTCATCAAGTGTTTTTATTACAAGTGTAAATTAGATTCACATACATTCATTTTTTGTGTGTCATGTTTAGTTGGTTGCTTGGTTTCATTGTGTCCAAGTAAGGGTTCACATTGGATCCTTTTAAAGTTGAGGCAATACTTCAGTTTCCTCCCTCAAGTTTTGTTCATCAATTTTAGAGCCTCTAGGGGAAAAAAAACTTCTTGCAATGGTTCATCACTAATTGCATTGATATTATGAAGGGATTCATGCATGTTTTATGAAAATGAACTATGTTTATATTGGATGAAGAAGCGTAGACTCATTTGAAACTATGAAAAAATATATCTTATCAATCCCATCATTGAGCACTCTATACTATAGTAGGGTTTTTCTTTTGTATTTAACAACATTTGAATCTACTATTGTTATGGTTTTGGTTTAGGAAGATGGTGCATGCCAAGAGAAAGTGATCTATTCACTAATACACTATACCACTTTAGTGTAGCCTTTAGCATTGTCATGTAGTGTATTTTTTTTATATTGTTTTTTAAGTGTGGACGATGCCAAACACAATTCATTTGGGGGAATCCTATGTTCTATCAAATTTGCATCATGGAAATTATTCCCAGTGCCATAGTTTTTGACATGTACCCTTTCCCTCATCATTGTAGCAATGGTCTACACAAGACTGAAACTCACACAACATCATTGATGCATCATATGTGTTTAACAAAACCAATGTTTGCATCCCTTATGCATCGTTTTGGTGTCACACCCCATGTATTTTGCATTGTAGTAGCATGTAATACATTGTGATTGACTCCAAGGGTGTTGTATTGGCATTGTGGTTGTGTCAAAATATGGATCTATTGCATCTTGGGGGTATCATATTTGCATAGTATTACATCGACGATGCATCATACTAGAGTCACACTTGCGTCAAATATTGTGTTGTGTTGCACCAAATGTATGTTGTATAAACTCAAATGATGTCATGTTAACATCAAATTTTCATCATATTAGTATTGGTATTGCATCATGTCAACATCCAAATTTTCAAGTGATTATTATTAATTATTGTATTATTTTTTCTTAATTATTTTTGTGATTACTTATTTAATTATTATTATTACTAATGAACTTATTATTCCCTACCGAAGGCCTGGGACTATAGAAATTGTTTTTTCATTGACCACTAATTAGTTTGTGTGTTGACCAAAAAATTATCGATTTTTTCTATAGTTAAACTTTGTTGCAAGCGATTCAAATTTTTTTCCTGGCTTGTGATTGGTCCTTCAAAACAACATCTTATTGCTAGGTCGGTGGTGGAAATTTAATTCCACACATTTGGTGGATGGTTGAAACATGTGCATGTACGGGTGCGGGACATATGCATGTACGTGTGAGGAACTGGTGCATGTACGATGCGAGACTGATGTTGGTGCATGTATGGTGCGGGATAGGTGCATGTACAAAGTGTTTCATACAGGAGTCTCAAACCCAGATGAAGGCCTGAGAAAATAGCAATTGTTTTTGCGTAGTGCATTGACTAAAAAATTATTGTTTTTTTCTATAGTTCAACTTTGTTGCAAGAAATTCAATATTTTTCCTGGCTTTTGATTGGTCCTTCAAAAAAACATCTTATTGTTGGACCAATGACGACAATTGAATTCCACATGTTTAGTGGATGGTTGGAATATGTGCATGTACATATGAGGTGTGTGTGTGTGTGTGTGTTGATTTTAATACCAGCTAACAAACATACATGTGCGGGGATATACTTGTGTGGAGGTGCATCTTCGCACACATAACCATCAATGCATTGCACATTGCAATATTAAATAATTAATAAATAATATTAAATAATGCACATACAATGTGCGGGTAGATCCCCTTGTGCAAAAGTCTCTGCACATAAGCAACAACCCATTGCAATGGGTACAAAACCATAGTTGTGTGGGGATATACTTGTGCTAAAGTCTTTGTCTATTGCACATTGCAATATTAAATAACTACTAAATAATTAATTATTTGATATTAAATAATGCACATACAATGTATAGGTACATAACCATAGATGTGCGGGGATATACCTATGCAAAAGTGTCTGCAACCCATTACACGTAATATTAAATAATTAATATTTAATTAATTATTTAATATTAAATAATTAATAACTAATTAATAAAGAATATCAAATAATGCACATACAGAACCAACACATGTGCAAAAGTCTCTGCACATAAGAAGGAGCACATTAAATAATGCACATATGATGTACGAGTACAAAACCATAGCTTTGGGGAGATATAACTATGCAAAAGTCTATGCACATAAGCAATAGCCCATTGCATATTGCAATATTAAATAATTAATACAAAAATAATTATTTAATATTAAATAATTAATAAGTAATTAATAAATAATTAATAAATGATATTAAATAATGCACATATGATGTAGGGTACATAACCATAGTTGTGCGTTGATATACCTGTGCAAATGTCTCCACACATTGCATATTGAGCATTAGGAATAACTAATTAATAAATAATATTAAACAACTAATTGTTTAATAAAGAATAAACAATTTTTTTTACTTGTGTATGCACCACTAACAAACATACATGTGTGGAGGTGTGGACAAATAGTCAAAACAAAAGTCTCTGCGTGCGATTATTTTTTGGGTTGAGCAAAAAATTATCTCTTTTTTCCATAGTTTAAGTCTCTGCAGACATGATGCACTGGTACAGAGCCATGTTGTGCAAAAGTCTTCGCACATAAGTAGTGAAAAAGTCTCTGCACATAAGCAACAACAACGCATTGCACATTGCAATATTAAATAATTAATAATTAATAATTTAATATTAATTGATTAATAACTAGTATTAAATAATTAATTATTAATTATTTAATAAGTTGCACATTAATAAATAATATAATATGGGATATACTTGTGCAGAGGTGCAGGCAAATCATTAAAGAAAAAGTCTCTGCACATATGATGTATGGATACAGAACCATACTGTGTAGGGATATACCTGTGCAAACGTATCTGCACATAAGAAACATCACATTGCACATTGTAATATTTGTAGGATCAAGCAAACACGGAAAAAAAAATATTACAACAGAATAGAATAATACACGGAAAAAGCAAATGGAAAACTCATAAAAAATGAACACAGATTTTACGTAGTAAAACCCTCCTTCACCTCATGAGGGAAACATCCACAAAGCAATAGTACCAGTTATCTTATTATTCAAAACATGGAAACTATAGTAGCCTTGCAGGCTCTCAATCATTTCTCATCTCCAACTCTCTCATACTCCATCTTGCCTCTATGGGCATACATGGATTTATAGCATTTCTTACACATTTATACAAAAAACTGATTATTAAATGAACTCCTTTTCATATTCTAACTTGGTCTATTTAGTTGCAACCAGCGCTAAATAATAGGATCCAAATCCATTCTTGGATGAATCCGTTGTCACCAATTGCCAACAATCTCCACCTTGACAAAAATTAACCTGATACCTTTCTCATTGCTTTTGTTCATCACCTTTCCTGCAAACCAAAAGAAGCTAAAATCCACAGCAACTTCTCTAATGCTACCAGTTTTGTGAAGATGTCTGCACAATTCTTTTGAGTGTGGAAGTTTTCAATAACCACTCCACCTTCATCAATAACTTGTCTTACAAAATGGTATTTTACATGAATATGTTTTTTCTTACTGTGATAAGTTGGAGTTTTAGCCAAATAAAGAGCACTTTGACTATCACATAAAATTTTTACATTATTTTGAAACCTTCCTAACTCACCCAGTAAACCCTTTAACCAGATTGTCTCTTTGCAAGCATGTGAAGCAGATATATACTCTGCCTCTGCAGTGGATAAAGAAACAATGTTTTGAAGATTTGACATCCAACTTATAGGACCACCTGCAGGAGTGAAGACATATCCTGAAGTAGATCTTGTTTTGTCCAAGTCACCTGCAAAATATGAATCAACATAACCACAAACTTCATCACTACAACCATCAAAAGTGATACAATAATTTCTTGTGCCTCTAAGATACCGAAGCACCCATTTCACTGCTTCCCAATGTTATTTTTCTCGATTTTCCATGTATCTACTCACAACACTAACTGAATATGAAATATTTGGTCTTGTACATATCATCGCATACATCAAACTTCCTTCTACATTAACATTTGGTACACGAGACATAAAATCCTTTTCTTCATCATTACTAGGACTCAAACGTGAAGAACGCTTAAAATGGGAAGACAAAGGGATATTTACTAGTTTCACTTTATTCATACCGAATCTCTAAAGTATTTTCTCCACATACTTCTCTTGTGATAACCACAACGTACCATTTTTCCTATCTCTGTGTATCTCCATGCCCGAAATCTGTTTTGTTGCTCCTAGATCCTTCATCTCAAATGTCCTAGCCAATTGAGCCTTTAACCTGCTGATTTCAAACATGATTTTTCTCACAACAAGCATATCATCAACATATAACACTAGAATAATAAATATGCCATTTTCCAACCTTTTAAAATAAACACAATGATCATACTCACTTCTGGTAAAATTCTGGCCCACCATGAAAGAATCAAACTTCTTGTACCATTGCCTGGGAGATTGCTTCAAGCCATACAATGATTTCCCAAGCTTGCAAACAAACTTCCTGTTGCGATTCTGAACAAACCCTTCTGGTTGTTCCATGAAAATTTCTTCATCCAAATCACCATGTAAAAATATTGTTTTTGTTGATACTAAGAGGGGGGTGAATCAGTATCAAGTACAATTTAAAACCTTTTTCAACTTATACTTAAATCATTCAATTATTTCCAATGAGAAATGAACAATAGTATAAGAGTTACACCAATACACCATAGTACACCATGCACAATATATGAGAAATAATCAATAGTTATTGTTCAAGGGAAGTAATGACTTCCAAAGGTAGCTACATCTTCCAAATGTAAAGGGAGGGATAAACCTCCAAGAGCAAGATACAATCCTCCAATATCAAGAGAGAGTTGAACTTTCCATCCTTGCCCCTTCCTTCCACCCAAAAATATATGAGAGATAATAAAACTTTACATTAAATCATCACCATCAACCAATCATCATATATAACCTAATAATGATTTCTGAGACTTCTTCAATTTCTTCAATTATTCAATTATTGGAGTACTCTGATCCTGTAGATAATATTACTCAATGTATTCTCTGAAACTCATCCAAGTTTCACTCCTTGAATCTTCCCCAAAAAGAAGTTATAGAAAGAATGGTAGACTTTATTCAATTCTGGTCTATTCAAGAGAGTGAACTTGCACAGCATGCTCTGTGCTCAATATTTAAAATCTGATTCTGAAAATCACAAAAAAGAAACTAAAGTCCATACTCTTTCCAATGCAATTTTTCCCACGTCATTTGGATTCTCTATGAATAAGTTATGACTGTTTTACCCAGAACACCTGTTTATTGACTAGCTTCAGGACTGGTCACAAACCCTATCTTCCACAGGGTGTATCTCCATAATTATAGTGAATCAAGAGCTGAATTTTTTACCAGAGGTACCTTGATATGTCTTCTCAATACCATAGCAATTTCACCATCTGAATCATTCTAGAAAAAAAATTATAGCAAAAATGGTAAGATGACCTGAAAATAACATACCTTAGAACACATCACCAAAAGACTCCATCCTCCCTTGAAATCCAGCCTTCTTTACTTTTGATTTCCTCTGAAATTTGACTTGTATCAAATGAATGTATAATGATGTTTATTTATACCATTTATGTCACTTCCTTTTAACATTAGGGTCGACCTGACACTTTCTTATTTTGTAATTCTTTTCTTTAATTATCTTC
>SNQJ01S0068156.1:39304-53968 GCA_010110895.2 Picea sitchensis | reverse complement strand
TAGGGTGTATACAATGAATGGGTCCTGATAATAAGCCATGTTAGGTACCCATGTACAATGTATCTATGAAAAAAATATATATATGAGGAAAGAGGGAAACCCCAGTGGGAAGAAACCCCCCCATAAAAGACAATGTTAAATATGGAAACTACTATGCAATTGTGTCCTTCACTCCCAAGAGATATCAAAAAGCTACAAATTTATGTTTGGTGAAGGTTTTGATGAAGATGTAGATGTATGTAAGGATTTGGTGAAGTGAATGCACCAACGATAATACGTTAGCTACAATATAAGCATTGTACTTTCTTAGTCCATCTACTACTGTGATCAGAAGGAAGAGGAACAAAATCCCATGTGCGGTTCTCAATGAGGGAATTGTATTCTTCACTCAAAGAAACTACCCAATAATGGTTTCCTACATCCTTTGCATAATACTGAGGATCAAATGCAAGAAACATGTAGAAATTCATGGGTAATAATGATTTTGTAGATATGAGGGCTTGCAAAACACCCTCAAACTAATATCTTGTCCTCCTTGGATTGGCAGGATCACCCACTATATCTTCAATGACCTATAGGATATGTTGTTCCCTTCGTGGTCTAAGAACCATATCATCAATAACATGCTCATGAACATATAAATTAGATTTTAAAATATGATCCGAATAGAATGAATAATCCTCTTTGATATTGACTTCATGAAGAGGCAGAGAAGCTGTTGCAGGTTGCTCCATGCAGGGGCCTTCATTGAACTTCTAACTTCTTTCAATAGAAAATATATCTGTGGAAGGATCCAATAACCTCTACCTTGAATACAAAGTCCAATTATTAGGTGAGTAAGAAATAGCAATTAGAGCATGCCCCTTACCTCAATCTTCTATTAAATTTTCTCCAAAAATTTTCTTGGCATTTTCCAATATGCAATGTACAAGATCATTTTGCTAAATATCTTGTGCCATTAGATCGATGGTCTTCTTCACACATGAAATTTATGGATGATATTCTCTGTGGAAATAATTGCATTTGGATTTATCCTTCTTTAATTGTCCCTCTTTAGAAGACTTTTCATTGGATTTGAGGTTTGCTCCCTTCTTGCCTTCTTTGGTTGTCTTGCTACTTTCATGTATTGCAAGCACATGGGCTTTGAAATTCTTGAGAGAACCCATTTTTATGATCTTATCATGCTCTTGTATGAGTGATTCAATGAATGCATCTAGCAGAGGCATTTTCCAAGCTTTTCCCATTGTTAGCCTTGAAGTATGAAAAGTAGAAACAAAGACCAAGTACTCAAGACCCAACTTCGAAAGAATGGAGAGGATTAGATGATCCTCATCCTTGCCTATTCCACATTATTTGAGTTGAACCAAAAAATATTTAAAATTTGTGAAGAAGTATTGAAAGACCTCATAATTTCTTGGTCTCAATGAGATGAGCTCATTCTCCAACACCTCTCCTCATAGCTCATCCTGTTTCTCAAATAGACCATCCAATGTGGTTCATACTTAATTTCGTGTGGAAGAATATTCTACGTGAAAGAGAAGTTCAGGAGAAATTGATAAGCATAACATCCTGAAAGCTTCACTCATTCTGCTAAAAAACTTAGCATTCTCAATGGAAGAATTAGGCACTGCTTTGGTTCCCATTATAATTCAATAAAGTAATTTTATTCTAAGGAGAAGAAGAACTTTAGGTTTCCATTCAAAATAATTGCATGGTGTGAGGATCATTGATGGAGGAAGAATCATTCTCTATGTGCACTCCAATCCTTTATAACCTACAAAAGAAAGTATGTTCTTCTCCTTACAAGCTCCTATGCTCCGATACTATTGTAGCCAGAATAACCTCCAATTTATTTTGGTAGAAGTAAACGGGCTCCCATTTAAATTTTGAAACTAATTGCTATAAGATTTCTCATTTTATAAATTTTTGTGTGTGATTAGATTAAATTTTGGACTTCTTTTGTTTTTCTACTTTTTTTTTTTATATAATTATGATAGGATCTGGTCATCAATATGAAATTCACTATATCACGCACTAGGTCACCTTTTGAACTTAACAAAATTTTCTTCACCTAGATATATCATTTTTTAATTTTGAGTTCAACCAGAGTCTGCTAAATTTCTTCTACTCATAGGTCACTTTACTATATACTAATTTGACCTGTCATTCTTCTTGGCATATTCAGTGGCATCTAACATTTCATCCCAACCATATGGAATCTTTCTCAACGAATCTTATGTGGCACTCATTTTTGGTATATGAATTGATTCCTTCTTGTCTTCACATGGCATCCTAAGTGATCCGAAAGGATATAGGGAACATCATAGAATTTTTGGAAGTGTCCCAGGAGGCTCAGAATGGCCTCAACAAATGAAAGAGGGAAAAAATTCAAAGTCCTCAAAACTAAAAAGAAGTGGCATCATCATGAAGAGCATGTCACAAGCTTTCCAATGACGTAAATGGTTCATCGAACGAAGTTACAGATCGAAAGATATTCCTAGTCAAAGTTTTGGTCAACCTAGCCCAATCAACAAGGATGAGTGAGCATTCGTACTACTAACGTCAACATCAATACGAATGACGTTAGTTTCTATATAGGGTACGTGGCATAATTAGAGATTAACATGTGTCATGATGACATCAGCATGATGATGTGGCAGCTCCAGAGGCTGCCACGAGTCACTCAAATTCAGTATTTTTAGGCTGAAACACAAACCAATGGGAAAGTGCCACATGGAAGTTCATACATCCACGTGGAATTTATACAACCACATGGCAAGTGACATGGCAGGCACAGTGGTAGTGACATCAGCATGAAGTCATCATGTTGACGTGGCCCAATGACATCGTGCCACGTGGCATGCTGATTTGGCACTTTGGATCGACAGATGGGCCAATAAAAATGTCACACGTGGAACCCCCAGTTGACACCACGTGTCACCACCAAGGAGTCGCCACGTGGTCCTCTCATAGACTGACACATGGAACATTAGCCGAATGACATGTGGAAGGGACACGTAGGCAGATGATTGTACCAGGTTCAACCAATTGATGACCGCCACATGGCAGCGGAAAAATACCCAATGAGGGGCCAGTAACCAAATTTTTAAATTTAAATAAGGGTTGGTCGGTGGCCAACCCCCTCTCCGACAAATATAGCAGCAGTTCCACCAGTACGCCAAAGCCACTGCCAAACCTAGCAGTGGATCCACCAAGGTTCGGGTAGATTCCTTAATATATGGTCCAACCACCAAATATGGCAAACCCCCCCAAAGTTGGAATATGGTTATAACATATACCAAAAGGGGAGGACTGCGGGCTTGACCCCATGACCTCACCAAGCATTTGATTTTATTACACATCCTCCAACCAAGTAAGCTAACCACCCATTTGCTAAACTCCGCTAAGTTTTTTTTATTAAAAGGTGCATGTTACCAATGCACGGGACATAGGAGCAGTGCACGCCCAGTCTGTATGAGGTCGTACGACGAAATGGATTTTGATGCAGTTCAGTGCATTAATTGTAGAGTTGCACATGGATCGAGGCAGAGGTCCAGAGGAGGCTTGAAGTTGACAGTGTCCGATGGAGACGATTTGACAATCAAATTTATGCTATTTGATGACGTGAATCCAATGGCGATGTCTATTTCGACAGTAGAGACTCTGATCAGGAGGTGAAATTCTGGAAGAGCCAATGTAAGCATGCTTTTATTATGTTTTTTTCTCATTTAATGTTGCAGCATAGTATGCTTGATACAGGTTTGAAGGAGCATGGAGAGGTTGCAACAGGGCCAACTTCTTCCCTCTATTTCTTTCCTTCTTCTTTGCTTGCACACAAACAGTTCAACTACATGTGAAGGATAAATTGTGGCATTTGGATGATGATTGACCAACAAAGCAGTCAAGAATCTCGTTTTTTTCAAGATTTGAATATGGGATGCATACACACTTGGATCTAGGAAGCATATCTAAGGCATTCTAAAAGAGTCATCAACATTAAGCCGATGCATGAAGTATTTTGTTCAAGGACTAACTTTAATTGCTTAAATTTGTATAATTGTCACCATCTCTGTCGTTTACTGAAATTATGCATTTTCATCTTTGGTTTTATTTATGGTTTGGTAGGAAAGAAGAGTTGGGTTAATGCTAGATGTCTAAGTAGAGACAAGAATAATGGAGGTGGACAAAATTAAGGTATCTATGATACAAAATAAATTTCTAACTTTAGTGTGGGCTTACAAGAATTCAAATTAATCAATGAGAGAGAGAGAGAGAGAAGAAAATAGAAGCTTTTGTAACAAAACTGTAATTAATCTCCTTATTTGAAGGGATTGAGTAGAAGAAGAATATTGAATCAAACTATTAAGAAAATGAGATTATAAAAGAAAATATTTTCTATAGTGTGGAGGGGGTGGAGGGGAGGGGAGTGAATGAAAATAAGGCTTTGATACTACTTTCAATTTGGATTCAAGCGCTTGGTTTTCTTTAGGGATGGGGGATGGAATTCTCGGACTTGAGACTTGTATACAAATATCAATTTTAATAAGAAATTGAAATCATGATTCATTTTAGAGAAATTGTTTCGATTGGATGCGTTGAGTTATGTTGCAATAGTTCTTTAAGTTATGCAATTTTAACATTTGATTATTTCATATTAAATTCCTTTTTATGAAATACAAATCTCTTCAATTGGTTAATTAGATATAAGAATACAGGTGATGTTTCAAATACTTTCTTATTTTGCAAATGTTACATGTATGCATGCTTAATCATTACTAACTTGAGGAATTATTTCATAAATCAATAATTTATCTTCCATTCTTATATTTAATTTTAATTACATATTCTCCTAGCTATCTATTATATATTAATTAGATATAGTATATCATAGATAGTTATATTTTAGGTATTTTAAATTGATTGTTTCAAATTGGATCGATATTAAATCGAATCCAACCCTTTTTGTGGAAACCAGGACCACATACTAGAGGAGATCACCATCCCAAACAAGAGTGAGTCTAATTGGGACTTTCCATCACGTGATTCTCCATTGTGGGTGGTAGGATTTTTTTCGATTTTCAACAATTTTGGCACTAGAAGGAGGGCCTTATGACAAGTTGGACCTATGGAGTCATTCATTTTGAATGAATTTAACTATTAATGTTTCCTTCCCAAACCCCTATATGGAGATGTATTTCTAGTTTTGTATTATGTGGCACTCCTAGAAAGATAGTTAAACTCTTGTCAAAAGTTAAATTCAATAGTGAGGGAAAGACATTTGCATTGAAACATGCCTTTCCATTTATTCAAAATTGTCTTTCTCATAATATTACTCATGAAGGTGTCATATGGAGGTTTTTTACTCTTACTTTCAAAGGTCGGGTTAAAATTTGGTACAAGACTTTACCGTTCATTTATATTCACACATGGAAATAGCTTGTACATGAATTATTGCATGCTTTTGAGAGTTAAGATTATGATGAATTGTGTAATGAAGTGCTAGAGATTAGGAATGAACAAGATGGATCTTTAGAATATTTGTCTTCAAGGTTTATGCATCTTTTCTATATATTTCATTTGAATGATATGCCTTGTGTCGATGAATAGTTTCCATATCTAATTTCTCTTTCTAATGAACAAGGTCAACTAGTGATTGATGAATCTGAATCATGTATTGATGGCCACTCACATTTTGATCCAGGTGGATATTGGTGGCCACCTACCTGTTCCAACTGGATCCTTTTGTTAGTTTTTAGTTTAGCACATTCTTGCTTTGTAATTGTGCGTTGTACGCTTCCGGAGATGTTTGGAGCCCTACACATCTTCCAGGTGGATATTGGTGGCCTCCCACATAATCCAACTGGATTGTTTTGTATGTTTTCGTGTATGCACATCTTGTTGTACTTCCAGGGCCATTTTGGGGCCCTAAAAAGTGTTATTTTGGCTCGCCATAGTCAAATTGTAGACAGAGTCAGAGTTTGATAGCGTAATGCGTAGTTATCGAAAATACCTTTCCAACAGGCTATCACGCACCTAAAACATAGATCGTATGCAAAAGTTACGATCCCGTGAAGTTAATGTACTAACTTACCCAAACGAGGCCCACCTGACTTTTGGTGTTTCATCTCCTAGGGTTAGGTTTTTGGATGTCTAGGGTTTTGGCATTCCTGTTTAACATAAAAAGGCCTTCAGAGCCTCATTGTAATCATCTTTTGGCGAATGAGTGTATCCATCACATCTCTTTTCATAGATAAAGATGCCACCATTCTAGCGAATCTTGCACTCTGTATTCTTACAATCTCTTTACAATTATTTCATTAATTGAAATCAATTATTGTTGTATTTCTCTGTTTCTTCTAATTTTCATGAGTATTTCATTGTAATTTCTCTGCTTTCATTTCGTTCCGAACATAATCTAGATAAGTTGTATCTAAGAAGGTTTCTCTTGATCATTTTTTAGCGCATGTCCCCAACGGGGTCCGAATATAGCCAATTGGGTCTCGAGCTTGTATCTCTTGAGGAAAATCACTCTCCCACACCCAAGAAACCCTCGATGGTGACAGAAAATAAAAATGATTGAGCATAAGATTATATTAACCTGTTGCTTGAGCAAGCTCTCGTGTGACAGAGGGACGAAATGATGGATAATTTTTCACACCTCCTTCAACACCTGCCGATAGCAATAGGTGCATCTTCATCAAATGACCATTTTGGAGGAACCTCTATCTTCAAGGTACAAGTTAATTTTAATATTCCCATATTTGAAGGTCAGATAGATGCAAATGCATTAGAAAAATGGTTAAATATATTAGAAGGTTATTTCTTTGTTCAAAAAAATTTCGATAGGGAAAATATCACCTTCGCACTTCTCAAGGCTCTCGCCCATGTCAAACATTGGTGGGAAACTTACTGGGAGAAAAGTTCCACAGAGGAATTTGGAATATATGGGGCCAAGCCCACTTGGGATTTTTTTGTGGATGCGGTCAAAGAACAATATTATCCTATTGATAACTGTGAAGACCAGTACATGAAATGGACCACACTATGGCAAGAGAAGAGCCAAACAGATCCATAGTTCACAAATACTTTCCATACCTTGCACACCAAGCTGGGTATCAAGGACTCTGAGCGACATCTGGTTCTGAAATACCATGGGGCTCTGCATAGGTACATCCAAACAAAAATGGATTTCCTAAAAATCTCATCATTGGGAGTTGCCTATCGATATGATGTCAAAATCAAGAAGAAATTTAGGCACCAGAACAAATGGGAATTCAGGTCTGTAAATCTGCAACAACCAAAGAACGGTAATGACAACCCTAACCAACAACCTCTAGACAAATCGTCCAAGATACAGGACAAAAAGGGTAAAGGGAAGAATAAGAATGACACCGAGAAGTGGTGTGAATTCCAAAAAATCCCCTGGTACAATGCCGATGAATGTCACTCGAAACAATCATTTGTGGCCAAGGTCAAAGACATGGAGTTGAGCCCTGATTCAGAATCCGATCCATAAAATATTGAAAATAGATAGATCATCGACGTAGACCCCACTGCCACTGGAACGACCACAACAATTCAACCAGAATAATCAGTACATCTTGAAGAGGTGGATCATCTCTTCCATTCACAGATGTGGATGAAGGGGACCCCGTTGCATTTCATTGTTGATAACAGAAGCCAAAAGAACCTCATCTCATCTAAGGTCATCAAACCATTTGGGTTATCAACAACACCACATCCGCATCCATGCGACATCAAGTGGCTTCACTAAGGACGAGATCTCTGTGCAACTAGTAGTGTTTCATGTCCTATGACATCCAACCCTTCAAGGATGAGGTAGTATGTGATGTTTCCTCTCTTGACGTCTATGATGTGGTTTTTGGCCAACCATATATGTGGACACATCATGTTGTCTATGAGTCTAGACCCTGTAGTGTCATTATCATTCTGGGAGGTCAACTCTATCCGATACCAGAGGTAGTTCCAACTACTGCTCCATCCCACCAGCAACAAGTTTGTGACAGTATTTCACAGACCAAGCAACACAACTTCTGAAAAAAAGCACGCAGCTCACCAAGATCCAGATTCAGAAAATGATTTCCCCTCTTCCCTGGGAACTCAACCCAATGGATACCATTGCTTCCTAAGTGGGGAGGATTGATCCAAGTGGATATTGGTGGCCACCTACCTCTTCCAACTGGATCCTTTTGTCAATTTTTAGTTCAGCACGTTCTTATGTAATTCTTTGTAATTGTGGGTTCTACACTTTTGTGGTTGTCTGGATCCCTACACATCTTCCAGGTGGGTACCGGTGGCCTCCCACCTAATCCAACTGGCTTATTTTGTATGTTTTCATGTCAGCACATCTTGTTGTCTTCTAGGGCCGTTTTGGGGCCCTAAATAGTGTTATTTTGGATTGACAGAGTCAGAGTTTGATGGCGTAATGCGTAGTTCTTGAAAATACCTTTCCAATGGGATATCATGCACATAAAACATATATTGTATGCAAACATTACGACCCTAGGAAGTTAATGTACTAACTTACCCAAACGAGGCCCACATGACTTTTGGTGTTTCATCACCTAGGTTTAGGTTTTTGGATGTCTAGGGTTTTGGAATTCCTATTTAACACAAAAGACCTTCAGAGCCTCATTGTAATCATCCTCTGGAGAATGAGCATAGCTGTGACATCTCTCTAGCGAGTCTTGCACTTTGTATTTTTACAGTCTCTTTACAATTCTTTCATTAATTGAAATCAAGTATTGTTGTATTTCTTTGTTTCTGGCAATTTTCATGAGTATTGCATTGTAATTTCTCTGCTTTCATTTCGTTCTGAACATAATCCGAAGATATAAAGTTGCCACCATTCTAGTGAGTCTTGCACTCTGTATTTTTACAGTCTCTTTACAATTATTTCATTAATTGAAATCAAGTATTGATGTATTTCTTTGTTTTTGGAAATTTTCATGAGTATTTCATTGTAATTTCTCTGCTTTCATTACATTCTGAACATAATTTGGATCAGTGGTATCAGGGCAGGTTTCTCTTGATTATTTTTCATCACATGTACCCAATGAGGTCTGAGTATATACAATTGGGTCTCGAGCTTGTCTCTCTTGAGGACAATCACTCTCACACACCCAAGAAACCCTCGATGGCGGTAGAAAAGAAAAACGTCGGAGCATAAGATTTTATTAAACTGTTTCTTGAGAATTCTCTCATGCGATAGAGGGATGAAATGATGGAGAATTTTTGACACATCCTTCAATGCCTATCGATAGCAACAGGCACATCTTCATCAAATGACCATTTTGGAGGAACCTCACCCTTCATGGTACAATTTGATTTTGATATTCCCATATTTCAAGGTTAGATAGATGCAGATGCCTTAGAAAAATGGTTGAATCTATTAGAAGGTTATTTCTTTGTTCAAAAAAATTTCGACGAGGAAAATATCACATTCGCACTTCTCAAGGCTCTCCCCCATGTCAAACATTGGTGGGAAAATTACTGGGAACAAAGTTCCACAGAGGAATCTGGAATATATGGGGTTGATACCACTTGCAATATTTTTGTGGATGTCGTCAAAGAAGAGTAGTATCCTATTGATAACCATGAAGACCAGTACATGAGATGGACCACACTATAGCAAGAGAAGAGCCAAAAATTGCCAAAGTTCACAAATACTTTCCATACCTTAAGCACCAAGTTGGGTATCAAGGATTTTGAATGACATCTAGTTCTGAAATACCATGGGGATCTACATAGGTACATCCAAACTGAAATGGATTTCCTAAACATCTCATCATTGGGAGTTTCCTATCAATATGTTGTCAAAATATAGTAGAAATTTAGGCACCAGAACAAATGGGAATTTGGGTCTACAAATATGCAACAACCAAAGCACGATAAATACGACCCTAACCAACAGCCTCTAGACAAACAGTCCAAGACACTAGACAAAAAGGGTAAAGAGAAGACGAAGAATGACATTGGGAAGTGGTGTGACTTCCACAAAATCCCCTGGCACAACACTGATGAATGTCGCTCAAAACAGACATTGGTGGTCGAGGTCAAAGACACATATCTGAACCCTGATTCAAAATATGATCCAGAAAATATTGAAAATAGACAGATCATCGACACAGACCCCATTTTCATTGTCGTGACCACAACAATTCAACCAGAAGAATCAATAGATCCTGAAGAGGTGGAGAGCCTCTTCCATTCACAGATGTGGGTGAAAGGGAACTGTTGAATTTCATTGTTGATAATGGTAGTCGGAAGAACCTCATCTCAGCTAAGGCTGTCAAACAGTTGGGGTTGTCGGAAAAACCACACCCGCAACCATACACCATTGAGTGGCTTCATGAGGGACGATATATCCGTGTCAGACAACAATGTTGCATGTCCTATGGCATCCATCCCTTCAAGGATGAGATAGTATGTGATGTTTCCCCTCTTGATGTATGTGATGTGGTTTTTGGCCAACCATATATGTGGACACGTCATGTTGTCTATGATTCTAGACCCTGTTGTGTCATTATCACTCTGGGAGGTTAGCTCTATCGGATACTGGAGGTAGTTCTGACTACTGCTCCACCAAAATAGTGCTGCAAGGTAATATCTCACACTGAAAAATTCATCCTCTTCACAGACTCTTCAAAGGATGCACATAAGGCCACTACAACCACTGTAGCCTCAACATCTTCTATCCAACAAAAGAAAATTGTCAAAGAAAAAGAAGATATCCAGCATATTCCACTCCACCAGCAACCAGTTTTTGAAAATCTTTCACAAACCAAGCAACACAACTTCTCCAACAAAGCACGCTACTCACCAAGATCCAGATTCAAAAAATGCTTTCCCCTCTTCCCTCAGCACTCAACGCAATGGATACCATTTCTTCCTAAGGGGGGAGTATTAATGCAGGTTGATATTGGTGGCCACCCACTTGTTCCAACTGGCTCCTTTTATCAGTTTTTAGTTCAACACGTTCTTCTGTACTACTTTGTAATTGTAAGTTCTATGCTTCCGGGGCTGTCTGGATCCCTAAACATCTTCTAGGTGGATACTGGTGGCCTCCCACCTAATCCAACTGGCTTATTTTGTATGTTTTCATGTCATCACATCTTGTTGTACTTCCAGGGTTGTTTTGGTGCCCTAAACAGTGTTATTTTGGCTCGCCACATTCAAATTGTAGACGGAGTCAGAGTTTGGCAGTGTAATGCGTAGTTCTCGAAAACACCTTTCCAATGGGATATCATGTGCTTAAAACATAGATGGTATGCAAAAGTTACGACCTCGGGAAGTTAATGTACTAACTTACCCAAATGGGGCCCACATGAATTTTGGTGTTTCATCTCCTAGGGTTTGGTTTTTGGATGCCTAGGGTTTTGGCAATCCTGTTTAACATAAAAAGGCCTTCAGAGCATCATTGTAATCATCTTCTAGTGAATGAGTGTAGCTGTCACATCTCTCTAACGAGTCTTGCACTTTGTATTTTTATAATCTCTTTACATTTCTTTCATTAATTGAAATCAAGTATTGTTGTATTTCTTTGTTTCTGGCAATTTTCATGGGTATTTCATTGTAATTTCTCTTCTTTCATTTCGTTCCGAACATAATCCAGATCACATTTTGATTTAGATTTACATGAAAATCTTGAGGACACAAATGTTGTAGTTGAACCACATGTGCTAGGATATTTCTTCACTTCGAGTAATATGGATCAGGGAGAACATGACATTTCATAAGAAGTGCATGTTACCTTTGATCATTCTACTCCACCTACATTTCCTCCTGACAATAAGGACACCTCTTGTGTGAAGAACTCAAGCTCGGTCATTTATGAGGTTAGTTTTAAAGAACAACAATAAGAAGTATTTTCTTTTGATAGTGAGACACTCCAGATTGAATCGGTGGTTATGCCAGGTTCTCATTATTCTACTTTATGTTTATCATCAAAGGAAATGGAGGACAAAACTTTCTATATAAATGAAGAAAGATGTCATGTGCCTGAAATATCTGACACACACCTTAGGAATAGTAGAGATTGAATCTAATCTTTTTGTTCTTGATTATGATGTGGAACAATCTTCTCTTAGTCTGAATGGAGAGATTGAAGAAGATGTTATTGGGGTCATAATCATAGATCATTCAATTGATTGTCTCCCCGAGACAAATATTGAATCCTCCTAGTTTGAAACTTCTTGTGACGTTGTCTCATCTTTATCTACTAGCAATGAACATGAATTTGTTTTGGATAATGTTTTATGTTTAGATTTTCCAGTGGATCTAGACATGGAAGATGATCAATTAACCGAGGAAGAAAATACGGGCTCACAAAATATCATAGTTCAACACTCTACATCTTGCTCATGAGAGAAGAGTGATATGATTAAAAGAGGTTTTGACTGATGAACTTGACCAAAATTACGCTAGATTTCTGGTTGTTGAGAGATTTACATTCAATTCTCAATTATGAGTTTTATTTCCATTATCTCTTGTATTACACACTCAATGGTTGAGAGATCAGCTAATGTGCTCAAACAATAATCATATTCGATATCAAACCTATAACCATTTCATGAATTTTAAAAGACAAACACATAACATTATGAATGCAACAAAATAACTATGAATCATGTTCGATACTATTAGTGAGATGGAATACGTGAACATGAAAAAGAGAGATAACTTGATTTCGCTAGTTTTGCTCAATGTCAATTGTTTACTCTTCAAAATTTACATTCAACAAATTATTTTCAATTAATCTTACTAATAATCTCCCAATGTCATTACAACTTACATGACTTACCTATGACTAATTGTTTTGGTTTTTTACATATCCAAGAGTGGGGGCAAATGTAACAAAGAAAATGACATTATGGCAAGTGTAGGAGGCAAAGATAACAAAGCAAATGGCATTTTGGTGAGTGTGAGATTCAAAAACATGAAACATGCAAATTAAATGCCATGCCAATTCCCATATTGACAAGTCTAATCCACAATGCTCATAACACAAGAAATCAAGTGGAGATTCACAAAGATAGGGTGTCTAAGTTTCTTTGAGAAGCTTTCATTAAGTGACACATAAAATAATGCATACACCAATAAGGTGGTAGGATATTTATTATGTGTAAGCTACATGATGGATTTAAAGTTGTGGAAGAAAACATTGTGTCAAATAATAAATAAGAGTGAACTGGAATAGAGGTGATCTTAGCTTAACCAATGCTTATTGACCAACCAAGCATTGCAAGTGTTTTTTTCAATTTTGATTACGGACCTCCTTACCACATGGATTCACAAATGAATGGAAAAGTGTAAATATTGCCCAAGTTTAGCATCATATGATCTCGAGAAGTATCATTTGAGCTGCCCAACATACGGTAGGGCACCCTACAGCCTTTGTCTGTAGGACAATCACCACTGCCCGCGTCACAATCTCCTCGACCTCCACCTCCATGGCTGCCGAAGATAAACTTCTTGAGCTTGGACAGAAAATTACCCTTCGTCAGGCTTCTTCTCGGCACTGTGCTTGCACGCCTTACCCCATTTCTCTTTCATCTTGATCTACCCAATACAACCTACCTCGGAGGAGGTTGTTCGAACCTGCCATCTTTGCACAAATTATGGAGCCACATTGCACTGGAACTTTTCAAATCTCTGCCGGGGTTGAAGGGAGCCACAGTGAAGACTACAATCGGGTTTCTGATGACATGGGAAGAATTCGTTGGCATTTAACACCCGGGAGTTGCAGCCATTTCGCTCGAGCTAATCGGCCTGTCGGTATGTGTAATTGCTTTTAGTTTCCATCGACTGTGAGGGTGAGGTTTCCACGCCTAACGGATTTTTTTGAATGGAAAGCGAGCTTTGTGTTGCCAACAGACTACCATGCTCAGGGCAATTTAGATGAGGAGAGATAAAAAATCAAATAGACCACGTGACTTGATAGTGACCAAATTGCACACAAGTCACGATCAACTTGATTCCTTCTTGGTATCCTACTTGATTCCTTCCTGTCTCCACATGGCATCCTATGTGTCATGTCCATCCAATGTGGCATCCGGATTCAGATCTATCTTTATGTCTCAATTTTTAGAAATTTCGGATCCTGGATATATCAATACTTTTTAGAAATCCCAGATATCCAAGCATCCGAATCTTTTCTATGTCTATGCACTTTTTTAAATCGAGGATCTCGGATGAACTTGTCATGTTCCAACTCATCACCTTATCATGTGCCAACTCACCTACACGTCATATATTGATTGCTAACTTATTCTTAGGTTTGTCCTATTTGGATCCTACATGTCACGGTACATGTCATGACCTAGGTGGAATCTGGATCCAGGTATTTTGTTAAGGTGTTGGATATCCGGGTGTTACTCATGAAAATTGTTCTGGATCTAGGTGTTTTACCCTTGTTTTACCCTATCTCCCGGATGTTCCAGATCGTGGATACATTCGGATCTTGGGTATACTACATGTCAACATCTAAAAGGTTACATGGTGACACATGAACTATATAACACAAATTGTAATAAATTACACTGGTGCATGTGGGATAAATCCCAGAGCTTGCAGATTGACGGTTGTGATTTGCTCGGGAAAATAATCAACGACTGTTGAGTGGCGTGGCTCTACAAGATATAA
>SNQJ01S0068156.1:14549-39294 GCA_010110895.2 Picea sitchensis | reverse complement strand
ATTCCCATATTGACAAGTCTAATCCACAATGCTCATAACACAAGAAATCAAGTGGAGATTCACAAAGATAGGGTGTCTAAGTTTCTTTGAGAAGCTTTCATTAAGTGACACATAAAATAATGCATACACCAATAAGGTGGTAGGATATTTATTATGTGTAAGCTACATGATGGATTTAAAGTTGTGGAAGAAAACATTGTGTCAAATAATAAATAAGAGTGAACTGGAATAGAGGTGATCTTAGCTTAACCAATGCTTATTGACCAACCAAGCATTGCAAGTGTTTTTTTCAATTTTGATTACGGACCTCCTTACCACATGGATTCACAAATGAATGGAAAAGTGTAAATATTGCCCAAGTTTAGCATCATATGATCTCGAGAAGTATCATTTGAGCTGCCCAACATACGGTAGGGCACCCTACAGCCTTTGTCTGTAGGACAATCACCACTGCCCGCGTCACAATCTCCTCGACCTCCACCTCCATGGCTGCCGAAGATAAACTTCTTGAGCTTGGACAGAAAATTACCCTTCGTCAGGCTTCTTCTCGGCACTGTGCTTGCACGCCTTACCCCATTTCTCTTTCATCTTGATCTACCCAATACAACCTACCTCGGAGGAGGTTGTTCGAACCTGCCATCTTTGCACAAATTATGGAGCCACATTGCACTGGAACTTTTCAAATCTCTGCCGGGGTTGAAGGGAGCCACAGTGAAGACTACAATCGGGTTTCTGATGACATGGGAAGAATTCGTTGGCATTTAACACCCGGGAGTTGCAGCCATTTCGCTCGAGCTAATCGGCCTGTCGGTATGTGTAATTGCTTTTAGTTTCCATCGACTGTGAGGGTGAGGTTTCCACGCCTAACGGATTTTTTTGAATGGAAAGCGAGCTTTGTGTTGCCAACAGACTACCATGCTCAGGGCAATTTAGATGAGGAGAGATAAAAAATCAAATAGACCACGTGACTTGATAGTGACCAAATTGCACACAAGTCACGATCAACTTGATTCCTTCTTGGTATCCTACTTGATTCCTTCCTGTCTCCACATGGCATCCTATGTGTCATGTCCATCCAATGTGGCATCCGGATTCAGATCTATCTTTATGTCTCAATTTTTAGAAATTTCGGATCCTGGATATATCAATACTTTTTAGAAATCCCAGATATCCAAGCATCCGAATCTTTTCTATGTCTATGCACTTTTTTAAATCGAGGATCTCGGATGAACTTGTCATGTTCCAACTCATCACCTTATCATGTGCCAACTCACCTACACGTCATATATTGATTGCTAACTTATTCTTAGGTTTGTCCTATTTGGATCCTACATGTCACGGTACATGTCATGACCTAGGTGGAATCTGGATCCAGGTATTTTGTTAAGGTGTTGGATATCCGGGTGTTACTCATGAAAATTGTTCTGGATCTAGGTGTTTTACCCTTGTTTTACCCTATCTCCCGGATGTTCCAGATCGTGGATACATTCGGATCTTGGGTATACTACATGTCAACATCTAAAAGGTTACATGGTGACACATGAACTATATAACACAAATTGTAATAAATTACACTGGTGCATGTGGGATAAATCCCAGAGCTTGCAGATTGACGGTTGTGATTTGCTCGGGAAAATAATCAACGACTGTTGAGTGGCGTGGCTCTACAAGATATAATTAGGGCATCTAATGGCCAAATTAGGAAAACGAGAGCTTGATGGAAATATCAGAGCATGAGGAGTAATCTGATGTTTTCAAACTTAATTGATATTTAATTGTTTAAATTTTTACAGTTGTCAACATCTATGTCGTTTACTCAATTTATGCATTTTCATCACTGGTTTTATTTATGGTTTGTTAGGAAAGCAGAGGAGGGTTAATGATAGATGTCTAAGTAGGGACAATAATCGTGAAGGTGGACGAAATCAAGGGATCTATGATACAAAATAAATGTCTAACTTTGGTGTGGGATTACAAGAATTCAAATTAATCAATGAGAGAAGAAAATATATGATACAAAATAAATGTCTAACTTTGGTGTGTGGGATTACAAGAATTCAAATTAATCAATGAGAGAGAAGAAAATAGAAGATTTTGTAACAAAATTGTAATTAATCTTTTTCTTTGAAGGGATTGAGTAAAAGAAGATTAATCAAACTATTAAGAAAATGAGATTATAAAAGTATAAGTTTTCTAAAGTGTGGAGGGGGATTAATCTCCTTTTTTAAAGGGATTGAGTAGAAGAAGATTAATCAAACTATTAAGAAAATGAGATTATAAAAGTATAAGTTTTCTAAAGTGTGGAGGGGGATTAATCTCCTTTTTTAAAGGGATTGAGTAGAAGAAGATTGAATCAAGCTATTAAAAACATGAGATTATAAAAGCATAAGTTTTTTATAGTGTGAAGTGGAGGTGAGGATCAATGAATGAAAAGAAGGCTTGGATATTACTTTCAATTTGGATTCAAGAGCTTGGTTTTCTTTAGGGATGGGGGATAGAATTCTCGGACTTGAGAATTGTATACTGCTATCAGTTTTAATAAGAAATTGAAAGCCTAGTTCATTTTAGAGAAATTTGTTCAATTGGATGCTTTGAGTTATGTTGCAACAATTCTTTGAGTTATGCAATCTTAGCATTTGATGATTTCATATTAAATTCTTTTTTCTGAAATACAAATCTGAATTGTTTCAATAATCAATAATTTATCTTCCATTCTTATATTTAATTTATTTACATTTTCTCTTAGCTATCTATGTTATATTAATTAGATATAGCATATCATAAATAGTTATATTTTTGGCATTTTAAATTGATTGTTTCAAATCGGAATTGAATCCAACCCTTTTTGGTGGCAACAGGGACCACATACCAGAGGAGATCACCATCCCAAATGAGAGTGAGTCTAATTGGAACTTTTCATCACGTGATTCTCCATTGTGTTGGTGATAGGAATTTTTCCAATTTTCAACAATTTTGGCTCTAGAAAGAAGGCCTTATCACAAGTTGGACTTATAGAGTCATTCATTTTGAATGTATTTAACTATTAATGTCTCCTTCCCAAACCCCTATATGGAGATGCATTTTTAGTTTTATATTATGTAGCACTCCTAGAAAGATAATTAAACTCTTGTCAAAAGTTAAATTCAATGGTGAGGGAAAGACATCTGCATCAAAACATGCCCAGTTTATTAAAAATTATTTTTCTCATAATATTACTCATGAAGGTATCATATGGATCTTTTTTACTCTTATGAGACTTTACCGTTCATTTATATTCACACATGGAAATAGCTTGTACATGAAACTTTACCGTTCATTTATATTCACACATGGAAATAGCTTGTACATGAATTATTGCATGCTTTTGAGAGTTAAGATTATGATGAATTGTGTAATGAAATGCTAGAGTTTAGGAATAAACAAGATAATTTTTTAGAAGATTTTTTTTTAAGGTTTATGCATTTTTTTCACACATGAAAATAGCTTGTACATGAAACTTTACCGTTCATTTATATTCACACATGGAAATAGCTTGTACATGAATTATTGCATGCTTTTGAGAGTTAAGATTATGATGAATTGTGCAATGAAATGCTAGAGTTTAGGAATAAACAAGATAANAAATAGCTTGTACATGAAACTTTACCGTTCATTTATATTCACACATGGAAATAGCTTGTACATGAATTATTGCATGCTTTTGAGAGTTAAGATTATGATGAATTGTGCAATGAAATGCTAGAGTTTAGGAATAAACAAGATAAATTTTTAGAAGATTTATTTTAAGGTTTATGCATTTTTGTTATAGATTTCCTTTGAATGATATGTCTTGTGTTGATGAATAGTTTCCATATTTAATTTCTCTTTGTGATGAACTAGGTTAACTAATGATTGATGAATTTGAATCATGTATTGATGCCCACTCACATTTTGATTTAAATTTACATAAAAATCTAGAAAACACAAATGTTGTGGTTGAACCACATGTACTAGGATATTTCATGAATTTGAATCATGTATTGATGCCCACTCACATTTTGATTTAAATTTACATGAAAATCCAGAGAACACAAATGTTTTGGTTGAACCACATGTGCTAGGATATTTCTTCACTTCCAGTAATATGGATCAAGGAGAACATGACATTTCATAAGAAGTGCATGTTACCTTTGATCATTCTATTCCACTTACATTTCCTTCTCACAATAAGGACACCTCTTGTGTGGATAATTCAAGTTCGGTCATTTATGAGGTTAGTTTTAAAGAACAATAATAAGAAATATTTTCTTTTGATAGTGAGACACTTCAGATTGAACCCGTGGTTATGTCAGGCTCTCATTATTCTACTTTATGTCTGACAGACACCTTAGGAATATAAAAGATTGAATCTGATATTTTTTTTATTGATTATGATGTGTGTAATGAACCTCAAAATCACCATAATTTTTTTTTTATTCCCATGGCATAAATCAATTTCATTTTAAGCTTATCATGTAAAAAAAAACCAGGAATGATTCAATTCTGACCGTAAGGGTATTATTACACCCATCTAATCTACTTCGAGCAGAAGCTTCTATGGGTAAAGGAAAAGTCCCTCCATGATTTTGTTCCTTCCCTTATTCCCTGCACCCTTCCAGCATACTCAAAGTAAGAAGGCGATACGAACTTAGCTCGAAGGAGCCTTTGTTTTTTAGAGAGAGAAAAGGATATCACCCTGAAGTGTTCAGAGCGAGGCTGAGAGCAACATCGTCTCACAGGGGTCGAGATCCAATGGAAAAACGCCAAATCTTCCTCGCCAAATATCTTTAGGAGAACGAACGGTGATAAAATTGTCGGGAAAAGGACCGAAATCCAGTGGATCGTTAGATCCCATAGATTTGTGCGGAAGTTAAGGATGATCTATCAAAACTAAGGAGGGTAACGATCAGATGTATTTAGAGGAACGGACGGTGGAAAATTCATCGGGAAAGTACATAAATCACGTGAATCGTTGGATCATAAAGTTCCTCACAACAACTTGTGAAAAGAGAAAAGGGACGAGTGGGACCCGCCTTTCAGGGTTTCGGGGTTCAAAGTTTCGTGAATTAAAAGCCTAACCTCTACACCCCAGAACTCCCGAAATCGCGAAAAGTGAAAAAGAGGAAAGGTGGGACCCCCTTCGGGATTTCGGGATTCGAAATCCCGTGAATTCAAACGCCAAGCCTTTACACACCAGAAGTTCCAAAATCACGAAAAGTGAAAAAGAGGAAAGGTGGGACCCGTAATTTCGAGATTTCGGAACTCGGGGTTTCAAATGTCAAACAACAACGCAAACATATCTCAAAGCTCTGAAAAGGTAAGGTGGGACCCGAAATTTCAGGATTTTGGAACTCAGGGTTTTGGGGTTTCAAATGTCAACAACCGCGCAAGACATTTCCCGAGGTTCCGAAAAGGTAAAGTGGGACCCGCTACTTCGGGATTTCAGAACTTGGGGTTTTGGGGTTTCAAATGTCAACAACCACGCAGGAAATTTCCCGAGGTTCCGAAAAGGTAAAGTGGGACCCGCTACTTCGGGATTTCGGAACTCGGGGTTTCGGGGTTTCAAATGTCAACAATTGCACAAGACATTTCCCGAGGTTCCGAAAAGGTAAAGTGGGACCCGCTACTTCGGGATTTCGGGATTTACGAACACATGGTGCATAAACACAAAAGAAAAAGAAAAACCAAAAAGCGAAAAGTGGAAGCTTCGGGGTTTCGAGATTCAGAACTTCGTGAGTTCAGAATCCATACATCAATATACACGAACCTCTGAAAGGCGAAAGGGAAGTTGGAATAAGCGTTCCTGTCAAAAAGTTAAGGAAATAAAAACAAACGCAAAGGGAGAGAGAGCTCCTACTGTAACTCTTCACACTAGTTTCATCACTCCTTGGTCTTTAACCTTTGCGGGTATTCTCAAACCTCGTTTTTTGGGAGAAAACTTACTTTTGTTTCTGGGAGACTGAGGGTGTAGAAGGATATGATATACCTTTACTTCACAGAATTTCGAACGCCTGAGGACTTAGGAAATTTACGCGCACAGAGGGACACAAAGGATAAAAAAAAATTCTCTGTATCGGGTAAATTCTATAATATCCACTCAGAGCCTCTTTTAAATCAATGGATTAAATGTCAACAGTACTAGATTTGTGCATCTATAAAAATACATAGTTAAGAATATCATTCCATCAGAATTTGGTAATTATAATTTGATGTTCCGAGGGATCTGAGTTTGGTTTTCTGGGGGTTTAACTACCGAGAGGACCCGTCCTATTGACGTTAATCTCCTCCTTTCCTTACTTACTTATAGGAATATAAATTACAGGTGCATCCATCTAGCATTTTACTCACAGGAGGAACAATTTTCCAAAGTTTGGATGTTTATTCCGAACTACACGACGACAGAAAGAGTAAAACTACAAACGGACTTCATCTTCTGTTACCAGTAACTCTACTTCGGCAGATAGATATGAACATTCCAGCAGACGAATTACAACTATATATATACCCGGATTTCCTTCACATAAATTTCTCATAAAGAACATAAACAAAGAAGAGGAATCGTTGCAGTTCCATTTTTTAATCAAATACAATGCATTAGATATCAAATCATTCAACAGAGAATGGAAACTATTCTATTTTAGATTTACAGGATACATGACATCGAATGAAAATATAGCCATTCATAATAAAAAAGGATAGATCAACATATCTGAATCTAATCCGCGGGAAGACAAAGGGAATGACCACGTTCCTCCCAACCGTAGAACAGGGTAGCCAAATCTACTTGCCCAATTCACCTTCTAGCCTGACCATGAATCCATGAGGGCAAACTTGGAAACTCCTCCTCAGCAGTGTCCTTCAATTCCAAAAGTTCTCCTCTTGCCTCACACTTACTCAATAGTGTTCATAACAACAAGAGAGCTCAGGAATCCTTTCCCCACATACTTGGTAGCATCCTACCTCCTCGCATATGCTATTTATCCATTTTTGCCCAGGTCTTTTCCCTCCTTTGGGGATTTTCACAAATTTTCTTAATCCCTTATTTTCAGGGGCTGCCAGTGGCCAAATCTCTGATTTGCCACTTGTAATCATCAGCCTAGGGGCAGTTCCAACTGGTTCCCCACTCATAGAGTCATGGTCAGCTGATTTTAACGTGGTTGTTCCATTTGTCGTCTTGCAGTTAATATAATTATTCTGTTGTGATACAAGTGTCATAGTCAAATAGTTAGTTGGGTCCAAACAGATCTATGCCCAACAGTCACAATAATTAAATACAATTATTAAATTCGAAATTCGAAATTGCCATAAATGGCAAAAATTTTCCAGATTCGAATTTGCCAAAAACGAAAATAAATTTCCAGCACATAAAAATATTTATTTTGGGGGGATGTCACATCCTTTCCCCCTTCAGTAAAACACTGTCCTCAGTGTTCGTTCCTTTCCTGGAACAATATTAGATGAGATTTCTGCAAATCTCCCTCCAATTCCCAAGTGGCCTCCTCAGGACTAAAGTGCTTCCATTGCACCTTTACCTGAGCGATGGCTCTGTTCCGAAGTATTACTTCTCTCTGGTCCAAAATGTGTAGGGTTTCCACCCAGATTTCTCCCTCGGGTTCCACCTACACCAAGTTCCAATCAATCATGTGAATAGGGTCATGAATATAATTTTTTAACAAAGAAACATGAAATACATTATGAATTCTTAGATTAGCTGGAAGTGCAAGCTGATATGCTACGGGTCTAATTCGAGTTAGTATCTCGAAGGGCCCACAAAACCTGGGTGCCATCTTGGCATAGTTCCCCAACTTCAACGAGTTCTTTCGAGCTTTGACCTTCAAATAAACATGGTCTCCCACTTGAAATTCCAAGTGTCTTCTTTTCTAATCCGCATAGCTCTTCTGTCTATCCTGTGCTTCTTTCAAGTTCTGTTATACTTTCTTTACCATGTTCTCAATTTCTTGGAGCATCTCTGGTCCAACCATGAGTCTGTCAACAGGGTTATCCCAGCTAATTGGAGTTGTACAGTTTCTGCCGTACAGTATTTCGAAAGGGCTCAACTTAGCCGAAGTTTGGTACCCATTGTTATATGCAAATTCCACCAAGTGTAGGTAGTCTTCCCACTTATTTGGTTTTTTTCTTACATACATGCAGAGCATATCTTCTATGATTTGGTTTGTCCTTATGGTCTGTCCATCTGTTTGTGGGTGATAACTCGTGTTGAAATTCAAATTAGTATTTAGCCCTGCAAACAATTCCTTCCAAAAAGCGGATGTGAATTTTATGTCTCTATCTGCAATCACCATTTTAGGAATACCATGCAGTCTAAAAATTTCTTTCATGAATATTTCAACAATGTTAATAGCTTTAAAAGTAGACTTTACAGGAATAAAGTGCGCAGACTTACTGAGTTTATCGATTACAACCATGATAGAATCATTCTGTTTCTGAGTTTTAGGCAAACCTGTGATAAAGTCCAGTGAGATGGTCTCCCATTTCCATCATGGTACTGGTAATGGCTGTAATAGGCCGGCTGGATTCTGGTGTTCAACCTTAACTTGCTGGCAATCTTGGCACCTAGCCAAGTACTCTGCTATTTCTCCCTTCATATTAGGCCAGTAAAATAGTTTTCTGAGTGTTGTTATTGTTTTCTGGTAACCTGGATGGCCAGAGTATGGTTTCTTATGCACTTCGTCTAAAATAGTTAATTTTAGCTCTACTGAATCTGGTACGTAAAGTCTATTTTTAAGTCTTAATAGTCCCTCCTTGTCGATACTGATATCCGGTTCATCTGAGTTTGTGACACTATTTTGCAATTCCGCTATCATCTTAGTGTAATTTTCTTCATTAACACTTGCCATTCTTATTCTTTGTTCCAGATCACTTTCTACTCTACTGATATTTTTCTCAAATAACCCATGGATTCTGTGGCTTAAAGAATCTGCTACTTTATTTTCCTTACCCTTGATATGTCTGACTTCGAAGTCAAATTCGCTCAAGAAGGATAGCCACCTTTCTTGTCTCGCATTAAGGTCTGGTTGGTTAAACAAATATTTCACTCCGCTATTATCTATCAATAGTAAGAATTTTCTGCCCATGATATAGTGTCGCCACATTTTTAAGGCATGCATTACTGCTGCCAATTCTAAGTCATGAGTGACATAATTTCGCTCATGTTCCTTTAATTTCCGGGATTCATAACAAATCACGTGCCCTTCCTGAGTTAGAACACCGCCTGGCCCCTCTTTACTTGCATCAACGCATACTGTGAAGTCTTTATCTGGGTCTGCTACCTTCAAGATGGGCGCTGATGTCAATAATTCTTTTAGCTTGTTAAAACTGTCTTGACACTTTTGCGACCAGTTAAACTTGGTTCCTTTCTTTTGTAATGATGTGATAGGGTAGGCTATCTTGGAGAACCATTCTATAAATCTGCGATAATACCCATTGATTCCCATGAATGACTGGATATCTGCCACATCCTTAGGTACTGGCCATTACATAATGGATTTTATCTTTTCCGGGCCCATGGCAATACCTTCCGAGGAGATGATATGTCCTAAATATTGTATTTCTTTTTGATAGAAATCACACTTGTCGAATTTTGCGTATAGTTTGTGTTTTCTTAGTGTTTGCATAATTATTCGTAAGTGTTCATCATGTTCCTCCTCCATTTTAGAATAGACCAGAATATCGTCGATAAATACTACCACGAACTTGTCTAAGTACTTGCTAAAAATGTTGTTCATCAAGCACATAAACATGGTTGGTGCATTAGTGTGTCTGAAAGGTATGACTACAAACTCGTAGTGTCTGTATCTTGTTCGAAAAGATGTTTTGTTTATGTCCTAGTCCTTTATCCTAACTTGATGATATCCAGATTGTAAACCCAATTTTGAGAAGATCTTGGCCCCACCAACTTGATCGAACAGATCATTTATCTATGGTAAGGGGTATTTGTTCTTAATGGTCACTTTGTTCAGTTGTCTATAATCGATACATAGTCTTAGAGTACCGTCTTTCTTTTTCACAAAGAGGACTGGTGGTCCCCATGGCGAGACACTTGGTCTGATATACTCTTTATCCAACAATTCCTGTAATTGTATTTTTAATTCTATCAGTTTTGGTAGACTCATTCGGTAGGGTGCTTTTGAGATAGGGGCTGATCTGGGTAGTAAGTCTGAAGAAATCTATTTCTCTCCTAGGAGGCAATTATGGTATCTCATCAACAAACATGTCTTTGAATTCACGTAGGACAACAAAGTCTTCTAACTTGGGCTTATCTTCTTTTTCTANATCATAAGACCCTAGTGGTAGGATGTTCAGATTGGTCCTTATCTTTTGACCATCTAAACTAAACTCAAGATCAGAAATAAAGTTAACTACTTTTCTTTTAGTCCCTGTTGCTAGTTGTACAAGCCAAGGTTTTTCATGCTTTTGTTTCTTAAGTTTATTCGAATCTACTACATCAGGAGTAATATAACTTAACGTAGCTCCAGGGTCAATTAAAATAGAAATTCGAGTGTCAAGGATTTTACCTTCCATCTCTACCACTAAGGACTGGTGGTCAACTTGTCGACCATCTATGGCTGCATTTATCCGATGCAGACTTCTGCCCATGTCACCCACTGTCGAGGCTTCCTGTAAATTGTGAATAGTAGTTCTGTTTGCTGCAATTAAATGTGGACAGTTCCTCCTTAGATGAGGTTCTCCACACTCCCAACACTTTAATGGCTCGCGGGATTTGTCCCCAAACTTCTTCATTCCAAGGTTTACTGGTTTACCGCTACCTTGCGTATTCGGATGATTGGAGTGAAAATCCTTCCTTGGGAAACCCTTTGCTGCATTCTGATAAGGAGCTGACTGGTATCTCTTCTTCCACTGGTTTATTCCATCTTGCTTCTTATCCTTCCAGGTCTTGGGAAACTCTACCCGCTGTTTATACTGGTCATAGCACATTCGTGCCTTCCTGAATGACTCACTCAAGGATTTGGGGTTGTCAAACTCAATTATGTCACTGTAGGACTGTTGTAAACAACTTAAGAATCGTTGGATTTTTACCTTATCCTCCCAGATGTATGGTACGAACCTTAGTAGTTCTAGAAATTCATTTATAAGGTCATCCATCGTCATTTGTCCGAGTCGTAATTCATAAAATTCTTTCGTCTTCCTTTCATAATAGCTCTCAAAAAGATATTGTTTCTTAAAATACTTCTTGAAGTCAGACCATTCCAACTGTTTCTCCTTTAGGCCCTTGGCCAATTTCAGGTCCTGCCACCAAATGCTGGCCTTTCCCTTCAGATTGTAGATGTCCATTCTGACCTTCATGTTGCTGGAATATTTATAGATTTGGAAGTATTTTTTGATGTCCAACAACCATGCCTCGACTTCTTCTCCTATCCTGGACTCTCCATCAAAAGTAGCTGATTTAATCTTTTTAAATTCTCCTTCAAGGTGGTCTGTTTGTTTTCTTTTCTTGTCTGGTATGGTTTTGACTTCAGCTGAAGGTGTCCTTTCAGACGAACTGTCTCCTTTTTTTGTTTTCACATCAGAATTCTTGGAGGCCCTTTTGCTGACCTCTTCTTCATGGTTATCATCTTTTGAGATTTTCTTGGTTACTATACTACGCAGCAAGACTTCAATTATCTCTTGTTGTTCCTGCCGTGCCTTCTTTAATTTTTCATTGTCGGCCTTGAAAACCTATAGTTCAACTATAAGGCTTCTCATTGTTTCCAACACCTCCATGGGTGAGCTTCCATCACTGTTTTGTTTCAGATCTCCAAGAGGTCCTTGTTGCGGATTCTCTTCTATCCTGATTTCTGCACCTTCTTGAGCTGCCATTATATAACACAAAACAAAAAAGCTTTCTATTTGCAATTCACAAGGTTTGTTAGTTTTCTCATAGACCATAATATATATACTAAGCAATTAATGTGGCCCTATTCAGGCCCAATGTTGTAACTTTTTCTCTAATACCATATGTAATGAACCTCAAAATCACCATAAAAAAAAAATTATTCCCATGGCATAAATCAATTTCATTTTAGGCTTATAATTTAAAAAAAAACCAGGAATGATTCATGTCTGACCATAAGGGTATCATTACACCCATCTAATCTACTTCGAACAGAAGCTTCTGTGGGTAAAGGAAAAGTCCCTCCATGATTTTGTTCCTTCCCTTATTCCCTACACCCTTCCAGCATACTCAAAGTAAGAAGGCGATACAAACTTAGCTTGAAGGAGCCTTTGTTGTTCAGAGAGAGAAAAGGATATCACCTTGAAGTGTTCAGAGTGAGGCTGAGAGCAACATCATTTCGTAGGGGTTGAAATCCAGTGGAAAAACGCCAAATCTTCCTCGCCAGATATCTTTAGGAGAACGAACGGTAATAAAATTGTCGGGAAAAGGACCGAAATCCAGTGGATCGTTAGATCCCATAGATCTGTGCAGAAGTTAAGGATGATCTATCAAAACTCAGGAAGGTAACGATTAGATGTATTTAGAGGTACGAACGGTGGAAAATTCATCGAGAAAGTACCGAAATCTCGTGAATCGTCGGATCATAAAGTTCCTCATAGCAACTTGCAAAAAGAGAAAAGGGACGAGTGGGCCTGCTTCTCGGGGTTTTGGGGTTCGGAGTTTCGTGAATTCAAAGCCTAACCTCTACACCCGAGAACTCCCGAAATCGCAAAAAGTGAAAAAGAGGAAAGGTGGGACCCCCTTCGGGATTTCGGGATTCGGAATCCCATGACTTCAAATGCCAAGCCTTTACACACCAGAACTTTCGAAATCGTGAAAAGTGAAAAAGAGGAAAGGTGGGACCCGTAATTTCAGGATTTCGGAACTTGGGGTTTCGGGGTTTCAAATGTCAAACAACAACGCAAACATATCTCGAAGCTCCGAAAAGTTAAGGTGGGACCTAAAATTTTGGGATTTCGGAACTCGGGGTTTTGGCGTTTCAAATGTCAACAACCACGCAAGACATTTCCCGAGGTTCCGAAAAGGTAAAGTGGGACCCGCTACTTCGAAATTTCAGAACTCAGGGTTTCGGGGTTTCAAATGTCAACAACCGCGCAAGACATTTCCCGAGGTTCCAAAAAGGTAAAGTGGGACCCCCTACTTCGGGATTTTGGAACTCGGGGTTTCAAATGTCAACAACTACGCAAGACATTTCTCGAGGTTCCGAAAAGGTAAAGTGGAACCTGCTACTTCAGGATTTCGGGATTTACGAACACATGGTGCATAAACACAAAAGAAAAAGAAAAACCGAAAAGAGAAAAGTGGAAGCTTTGGGGTTTCGGGATTCAGAACTTCGTGAGTTCAGAATCCATACATCAATATACACGAACCTCTGAAAGGCGAAAGGGAAGTTGGATTAAGTGTTCCTGTCAAAAAGTTAAGGAAATAAAAACAAACGCAAAGGGAGAGAGAGCTCCTACTGTAACTCTTCACACTAGTTTCATCACTCCTTGGTCTTTAACCTTTGCAGGTATTCTCAAACCTCGTTTTTGGGGATAAAACTTACTTTTGTTTTTGGGAGACTGAGGGTGTAGAAGGATACGATATACCTTTACTTCACAGAATTCCGAACGCCTGAGGACTTAGGAAATTTACACGCACAGAGGGACACAAAAGATAAAAAAAATTCTCTGTATCGGGTAAATTCTATAATATCCACTCAGAGCCTCTTTTAAATCAATGCATTAAACGTCAACAGTACTAGATCCGTGCGTCTATAAAACTACATAGTTAAGAATATAATTCCATCAGAATTTGGTAATTATAATTTGATGTTCCGAGGGATCTGAGTTTGGTTTTCTGGGGGTTTAACTACCGAGAGGACCCGTCCTATTGACGTTAAGCTCCTCCTTTCCTTACTTACTTATAGGAATATAAATTGCAGGTGCATCCATCTAGCATTTTACTCACAGGAGGAACAATTTTCCAAAGTTTGGATGTTTATTCCGAACTACATGACGATAGACAGAGTAAAACTACAAACGGACTTCATCTTCCGTTACCAGTAACTCTACTTCGGCAGATAGATATGAACATTCCAGCAGACGAATTACAACTATATATATACATGGATTTCCTTCACATAAATTTCTCATAACAAACATAAACAAAGAAGAGGAATCGTTGCAGTTTAATTTTTTAATCAAATACAATGCATTAGATATCAAATCATTCAACATAGAATGGAAACTATTCTAGTTCAGATTTACACGATACATGACATCGGATGAAAATATAGCCATTCATAATAAAAAGGGATAGATCAACATATCTGAATCTAATCCGCGAAAAGACAAAGGGAACGACCACGTTCCTCCCAACCGTAGAACAGGGCAACCAAATCTACTTGTCCGATTCACCCCCTAGCCTGACCATGAATCCATGAGGGAGAACTTGGAAACTCCTCCTCAGCAGTGTCCTTCAATTCCAACAGTTCTCCTCTTGCCTCACACTTACTCAACAATGTTCATAACAACAAGAGAGCTCAGGAATCCTTTCCCCGCATACTTGGCAGCGTCTTGCCTCCTCGCATATGCTATTTATCCATTTTTGCCCAGGTCTTTTCCCTCCTTTGGGGATTTTCGAATCTTTTCTTAATCCTTGATTTTCAGGGGCTGTCAGTGGCCAAATCTCTGATTTGCCACTTGTAATCATCAGCCCAGGGGCAATTCCAATTGGATCCCCACTCATGGAGTCATGATCAGCTGATTTTAACGTGGTTGTTCCATTTGTCCTCCTGCAGTTAATATAATTATTCTGTTGTGATACAAGTGTTATAGTCAAATAGTTAATTGGGTCCAAACAGATCTCTGCCCAATAGTCACAATAATTAAATACAATTATTAAATTCAAAAGAATTGACATAAATGACTAAAATTTTCCAATTCGAATTTACCAAAAACAGAAATAAATTTCTAACACATAAAAATATTTATTTTGGGGGAATGTCACAATATGGAACAATCTTCTCTTAATATGAATGAAGAGATTGGAAAAGATTTTCTTGGAATCATGATCATAGATTATTCAACTGATTGTCTCCCGAAGAAAAATATTGAATCCTCTTAGTTTGAAACTTCTTGTGACATTGTCTCATCTTTATCTACTAGCAATGAACATGAATTTGTTTTGGATGATGTGTTATGTATTTTTATCTACTAGCAATGAACATGAATTTGTTTTGGATAATGTGTTATGTTTAGACTTTCCAGTGGAAAGAGACATGGAAGATGATCAGTTAACCGATGAAGAAAATACGGGCTCACAAAACATCATAGTTCAACACTCTACATCTTGCTCAGGAGAGAAGAGTGATATGATTAAAAGAGGTTTTGATTGATGAACTTGACCAAATTTGCATTAGATTTTTGGTTGGTTGTTAACAGATTTAAATTCAATTATTAGTTATGAGTTTTGTGAGGTTTTGATTTTAACTTTTATGAGGTTTTGATTGATGAACTTGATCAAACCTGCATTAGATTTTTTATTATTGTTGAGAGATTTACTTTCAATTCTCAGTTATGAGTTTTGTTTCCATTATCTCTTGTATTATCGTTGTGCTTGCACGCCTTACCCCATTTCTCAATTCTCAGTTATGAGTTTTGTTTCCATTATCTCTTGTATTATCGTTGTGCTGGCACGCCTTACCCCATTTCTCTTTCAGCTTGATCTGCCCCATACAACCTACCTCGGAGGAGGTTGGTTCCCCGGATTCGAACCCGCCATCTTTGCACGAATTATGGAGCCACAGTGCGGTGGAACTTTTCAAATCTCTGTCGGGGCTGAAGGGAGCCACAGTGAAGACCACAATCGGGTTTCTGATCACATGGGAGGAATTCGTTCGCATTTGACGCCCGGGAGTTGCAGCCATTTCGCTCGAGCTAATCGGCCTGTCGGTATGCGTAATTGCTTTTAGTTTCCATCGACTGTGAGGGTGAGGTTTCCACGCCCAACGGATTTTTTTTAATGGAAAGCAAGCTGTGTTGCCAACAGTCTACCATGCTCAGGGCAATTTAGATGACGAGAGATCACAGATCAAATAGACCACGTGACTTGATAGTAACCAAATTGCACACAAGTCAACAATGCACCTACAGAAACCAACTAGGCTACCTGCTCCACGGGCGTATACGTAATTGGACTTAGTTGAAGTTAACCGTGAATATCTACCGACCCACGATCGGGGGTGGTTGAATGTTCAGTTTGCGTGACTAGATTTGTCGATGGTGTGCTTCAAAGGTTCAAATTTGTTTATGTGTGAAGTCAGAACGTGACATTCAGTGTTTTTCTTCTGGAACGTGGGAATTTTGGAGACGCTTCGAGGAAATACATACAAGAGTTCGTATGTATGTAAAGTATGATAAACAATAGCTTGTTTGTATATTAACTGTCATTATCAAGTGCGTAGACCTTCTGGAACCTTGACGTGGATAAAATGAGTGCGAGACTTTGACATGGTGAGAGTGTCCCTCTAAACCCTAGATTTTATATATAATTGCTATCAATGGTTGAAGTTGACATTGTGTGGTAGGAATTAAAGGACGAAAAGAGTAGTTGAAGTTGATACTGTCTGGTAGGAACTTACTGAAGAAAAGAGTGTGACCATTTGTCCTTATGTTTCATATATAAAAGTTTGAAACCCTAATCTTCCATGGGTCTCCCACATAAATCACGTTGCATCCACTTTTTCTCTGGTGCAGCTGAGCTTATAGCGACTGACCGTGTAATGAACGGACTTGTGATTCATACTTTCATGTGCGGCTTCCCTGTCGAGCTGCAACCCGCCTATGAGCTTTCACACGAGGTTTAGGTTTGTTCTTGGTTTGTCGACGAATGATACGTTACTAGGTTAAAAAAATCTCTAACATTGCACAACAAAAACAATTTTAAAAACGGGGCAGATGCTTTCTTCAAAAAGAACAATTTGTGCCTTCCATGAAAGGCCCCCTTTTTATGCATGAATGAGCCTATAAATCTTGCATAAAATGACACCCCAACATGTAAGAAAATTGGCTAAAGTCCTCCAAGAGAAATGTGAACAAGAAACCCAAAACACTTTAATGTGGTGTAGACCATGGTTTAATCCATACCAAAGGTGCTTTCTACCTCTATTTCTCCCATGTATAGTTTTTATTGCTTCCTTCCTAAATTCATATAATTTTGGATGCTATTTTGAATGAAGTTTCTAAATGTCTTCAACTATATCACATTACTTTTGGGATATGGCTGCAATCTTTTTTCCCTTGGTTTTGCGAGTCTTTTCTTTGTCTTTTTGCTGTAACTTTTTTTTGAAATTCAATTCAATTTAAAGATCTTTCTCACCTTATATATACTTTTCACATATAAAAATTGTAATTACTTTGAATATGGCTAAATATGTCTCTAAGGTATTTAGCTACTATTTTAAGATTTTCTAAATAGATGCCCAACATGATGGTCTACTTCAAAATTTTAAATATGTATTATTGAACATTATGTTCCTATTCTTACTTATGGTATTTCCATTTAATGAGTTCTTCTTCTTGCATTAACTTAACCAATAATATTCAAGTTTTACTTCAACCTTAAATGGGATATTTCAATATGAAGAAAGATAGTTGTTATTAACATAGTCTCCAAGCTTCTCTCATTTGGAATCTTCTAGGATAACATTTTATTTTTCATGCTTAGTTTTTGTTGAGTTTCATTATTTAATTACTAGTAGTTTGTTACCATCTTGGAGAGTGTATTAATGCTCCACTTTAGCTGACTAAACATGGCTTCTAGATCTTCCTTTTCATGTTTTTTATGAAAAGTCCCCATCATTTTTGATGTTCTACTCCTTTCTAGACCTTGCAACAATGCTTTTCCACTTTCTCAATATCTACTATGGTTGTTTACCATACATGTTGTCCACAAACATTTTCAAACTTAGGCTTTGATACCATATGATTCATAAACCATAGTCTTTATAACTTGTTTGTCCCGTGAACACAAATACTAAAATTAAAAATTAATTTAATTACAAAAATCTACAAGCTATTTCCTTATACATTAAATATGATTATAACAAAATTTGCAAAATATAATTTGATTGCAGAAAACAAAATTAAAATAAAAACAATAAACATAACAATAAAACATATCAATAAAACATATTGAATTTTAAAAACAATAATCAACATAACAATAAAACATGTTGAACTTTAAATTAATCTCAAACATATATTCACATTACAATGATATTATGAAAAAATATCAATTACCTAAACATATAACTACCTTCTTTACAACTAGGCAATGTCCCTAATTGCTTTAATTCCTCCTTAGCACTTCGAGCTTTTAATACATTTTTTAAGATAGCTGGGCTTCCAACCTTTCCCCAAAATTTCCAACAAATCTCAGTGTGTTTTTGACATTTTGAGAAACCACATGATCATTTTCTATTAAAATTTGGTGGGATGAATGGAGATAGCTTATATTTTTTTACTATAAAAATTTTATCCCAAAATATTAAATTTATTATTGAATTATATTTGCAATAATTTTGTTTTTTTGAATATGTAAATCTTTACCTAAAATTAATATAATATTGTTGGTATCCTAAAATTTCTTGTAATTGATATCATGCCATTAATGTAATACAATTATAAATAATAAAGTTGAAATACATTTTTTAAATTAATAATACATATAATATAATTTAATTTATCTAATTGAGATGGATTTATTTTTAATTAATAATAAAACTTGCATAATTTGAACATTATTTTATATAAGACAAAGGAAGGAATACTATCTTGATCATGCCGAAAGAGAATGAAATATACTGAGAATGCATCATAGTTCCTAAGACTGGCAATGCAACCCAAACCGCAGCGAGCAGCCGCTTGGCAGCCCTGGTTGAAATGAGTATATTCAACTAGCACAGCCGTGAGTACTCACGGCTGGTGAACGCCGAAAGCCTTAACGTTGGGTGGCATTTAAAACGCAGGCAAAACCTGGCATGGAATTGAAAAGCGGAAGCGGAATCGTGGGTAGAGGAAGCGGAATAGTGGGTAGAGGAAGCCATAAGCATCTGCCCTGGTTAAAAAATGATGGGGCACTACAAAACGTTTTAATTTGCATCCAATTCCACACCAATGAAAAGGCAGCAGTTCACATCCACGCGGCCATACGCATCTGTTCAGTTTATTAATCACTGTTGTTATTTCTTAATCACTTAACGTGGCAATCTGGTGATGAGTAAGTAATTTTTTAATTTTATTTAGTAAATGTGAAAAAGTAATCACATAAACGGACGTCTTTATAAATGAGCGGAAGTTAATTTATCAAAATCTCAGCCATTGATTAGAGAGGACGATGAAGAATATGCCAGCATCTTCAATTGCCAACCCTAGGATTGAAATTTATGATTAAAAGGTGATTAATTCTGCCCATTGTCAATAGGTATACACCTTTCAGCGTAATTACAAAAAATCTTAAAATTGGCAACACCACCATGTTATTGTTTTTTTTTTAATTTCTGACCCAAAAATCCTTAACCTGCAAAATTAAAATTTAATTACCTAGACGCTGAACAACTCCACGATCGCGTTGAAAATGGCTCTCTCAACCCGATCGCCCAATATTCCCATCATACGGTGATCCCGATGGTTTCACAAATGGCTGTGACCGAGTATAAATATCGCTAAATTTTGCATCATATGAACTCGAGGCGTATCGCTTGAGCTGTCCTAGCAAAGGGTAGGGCGTCCTACAACCATCTTCCATCTTCTGTAGGATAATCACATCTGCCGGCCGCCCCACACTCTCCTTGTCCTCGTTTTCCATGGCTACCGAAGATAAACTTCGTGATCTTGGACAGAAAGTTATCCTTCGTCGTTCGCCCAGGTTTGTTGTAGGCGCTGTGCTTGGACGACTTGGCCCAATTCTGCTTCACCTTAATCTGTCCCAAACAGCCTACCTCGGGGAAGGTTGGCTCCAGGGATTCAAACCCGGCGCCTGTCATTTGGACTGTGGAGCCCAAGTGCGCTTTTGCAGGGCGATGCCTGTTAGAACTCTTAAAGTCTCTGTCGGGGCTGAAGGGAGCCACAGTCAACACTGCAATCGGGTTTCTGATCACCTGGAAGGAATTTGTTGGCATTTAACGCCGGGGACTTGCAGCCATTTCGCTCGAGCTAATCGGCCTGTCGGTATGCGTAATTGATTTGTTTATAATGACTGGGAGTCATATTAGACGTGGAGGAATACCAATCAGTAGAAAATAGGATCTAAGTCTAAATAAATACACATAGTAAATATGTAACTATCTAACAAATAGTTTCTCCATTATTTCTAAGTCTTTCTTAATGGAGAAAGCATTGACTGCCACACCTAATATCTCCTAAACAATTCAAATTTTATCTTCCCAAGAAGCTTAGTGAAAATATCAACAACATTTTCACAATTATTACAATACATTAAAGCAACATCATTAGACTGTATCTTTTCTCCAACAAAATGAAAGTAAGCATCAACATGCTTTGTCCTTGCATGATAAACATGATTAATTTCCAACTTGATTGAGCTTTGGTATCACATCTGATCACTGTAGCTTTCCTTTCTACTTCTCCAACATCTCGAAGAAGACTTCTTAACCAAACAACTTTACAAGTTGCTGCACACAAAGCTTTATATTCTGCCTCAATAGATGACAAAGATACAGTAGGTTGCTTTTTACTGCTCCATGAAACAATCTCGGATCCAATACTAAAAGTATAACCTGTAGTAGATCTCTGTTCATCCGGATTGTCAGCCCAATCTGAATTTGAGTAACCTGTCAGCTCAACATCAAATGAATCAGTGAATTTAATACCACAATCAATTGTTCCTCTAAGATACCTGAGTACCCTTTTCACTACATTCCAATGGCTTTCTAGAGGTCTTGCCATAAACTGACTTAACACACTAACATAATATGATATGTCAGGTCTAGTTGTAATGAGATAGTTCAAGCTTCCCAAGATCTCTCTATACATTGTACCATCTACCTCCTTTGAACCATCATCACGAGAGAGTTTTATGTTCTATTGCATTGAAATAGAAGCAACTTTACACTGATCCATCTTAAAATTCTTAAGTACTTCTTTGACATATTTACCCTCAGAAATAAAAGTTTGACCAACATTTCTCCAAACTTCAAGACCTAGGTAGTAATTTAACTCACCAAGATATTTCATTTCAAATACCTGTGACATCTGCTCATTAAATCTATTAATCAATTTGTCAGAATTTCTTGTAATAATCAAATCATCGACATATAAAAAAATCAATGCAACATGTCTCTTCTTATCAAACTTGGTATGCAGATTTGGATCATGTTTTCTCCTCATAAAACCCTATTGAAGAAAGAAGGAATCTATCTTCTCATAACATGACCTAGGTGCCTATTTAATCCCATACAAAGATTTCTTTAATTTACATACTAAATGTTGCTGACCATTTTTCACAAACCCCTCTTGTTGAGTAAGGTAAACCTCCTCCTTTAACTCACCATTCAGAAAAACATATTTTACATCTAATTGGTGAAGCTTCCAATGGTACTTTGTAGTTAAGGCAATTAACAATATGATAGTATTTAGTTTAGCTACATGTGCAAATGTTTGTGGATAATCAATGCCCTCCTTTTGTGAGTACCCCTTTTCCACCAATCTAAATTTATATTTATCTATATGATTATCTGCTTTAAATTTGGGTTTGTATATCCATTTACATCCTATGGGATTTTTATCTTCAGGTAATGTAGTCAATTCCCAAGTTTTATTTTTCATTGTGGAATCATATTCTTCCTTCATTTCTTTTCTGCACTCTTCATGTTCATTATTTTCATTAAATTTCATGGGTTCTATGAAATTTAAAATATTACTCATTAGGGAATAGTCTTTATACTTTTTAGGTGGACAAACCTGTCGTGAGGATCTTCTTAATTGGATAGTGTCTCCCTCTCCACTTTGTGAAGATTCTTCTTTATTGCTGGATGTATCCATGTCACTGGATGCATCTTCCTGTTGTTGTTGTTGTTGTCGCTCTTTAAATTATATTTTGACCTCTTCATCTTCAAGTAGAACATGCCATCCCTCATGATTGTTGCTTTCATTACTTCCTTCTACCTTCTCATGGAAAATTACATCTCTACTCGCAAACACTTTGTGAGTAGATGGATCAAACAATTTATATGCTTTAAATTATGAATAGTACCCTATAAAAATACATTTGATGGCTTTAGCATCAAGCTTCTTCCTATTCTCCTTTGGAATATGTGCAAAAGACTTACACCCAAATGCCCTCAAATTATGGACTTCTGGTTTGGAACCATACAAGGCTTCGAAAGGAGTTTTATGATCAGTACACATTGTTGGAATTCTATTATTTAAATAAACAACAGTACTAATGGCCTCAGCCCAATTTTTTTTTGAGAGATACTTACCTTTCATCATACTTCGTGCACACTCCACCAGAGTTCGGGTTTTTCCTTTCTACAACTCCGTTCTGTTGTGGAATGTGTGGTACTGTAAATTGATGTAGTATTCCATGATCTTTGCAATACTTGATGAGGTTCCCCAATATGTACTCTCCCTGTTGATATGAATGGAGGATTTTTATCGACTTCCCTGTTTTCTTCTCTACCATGGGGTGGAATCACGAAGGTGGGTTACACTTTCGTGACAATCTGGTCTCCAAAATTTCGAAAAAAAAAATTTCGGTCGAACTAAAAATATTTTTCGGCCGAACTATTTTTCGGCTGAAAAAATAAACGTCAAATCAAACGGAGCCATAACCGCGCCCTCGATTTGTGTGTAGAAATTTGGTCGGCCGGATATTTTCTTTCCGGCAATAAGTTTTCGACCGAAAGATAGTTCGGCCGAAAGATAGTTTGGCCGAAAAATAGTTCGACCGAACTATATTTCGGCCGAACTATCTTTCAGCCAAACTATCTTTCGGCTGAAAGGTTGTTTATATATTTGCCACACATTGAATTTGCAATGTTTGGAAATTTTTTTTGTTGTATTCGCTCTATGTCGCGAGTGCAGTGGTCGTGGGCGTCGAGGTCGCAGGGGTCGTGGGCGTCGTGGGCGCCGAGGTCGCAGGGGTCGTGGGTGTCGAAGTCGCAGGGGTCGTGGAGAAATTTCGAGCGTCGGGGAAAGGTATGTTTTCAATTGCCTATGGTTTTATTCGGAATGGGTTGTAAATATATAATTAGTTATGCTTCCCGTAGTTACGCTTCCCATGGGTTTTATTTGGAATGGGTTGTAAATATATAAGGGGTTTTCCCGTAGTTACGCTTCCAAGTTACCTGTGAACAGAGACGTAATATTTATTTTGAGACTGGACTGAACTTCAAGAGCTCCGAAGCTATTTTGTTTACTTAGGGCTACGGTATTCACCATAGATGGATTTTCATGGTATTTATGTATTGGTATATGTAGGTTATTTTAAGTTGAACAAATCGTTATGGGTTTCGTTTGTCCTTCTGGAATGTTAACACGGATTTCATTTTCACTATATTTATCGTTTCGAGTATATTTACATGGTCTCGTACCATTCTTTTACGAAATGTAATTGCATGCTTATAATTACAGTATGATTATAAAGAAGACCCTTTGTAATTTGTATTTACTTTCCTTAGTAAAATATTTATAACTATATATGCATTTAAAGTAGCATGTAAATCTATTTTACTATGTTTTTCGTATTGTTTTCTTTAAGAATATCTGCATCGATTTGTCTCTTATTTAAGTCTGATAATTACCCGTGTATTAGAATTATATGTCTCTATTTTCGTTGACTGCTATGAAATAAAAATTAAAACGGTGTAACTAAACAGAGGTGATATACGTTATTTAAATCTGATAATTACCCGTGTATCAGAATTATATGTCTCTATTTTCGTTGACTGCTATGAAATAAAAATTAAAACTGTGTAACCAAACAGAGGTAATATACGTCTCTCTTTCTTTTATTTTGACTGCTATGAATTTAAAATGTAACTATCTATATGAACATAAAAAATAATTTAACTATTGAGATTGGAAAGAAGAAACACTATCTATTTGCATATAAACATAAATGATATATAAACCACACAACTAAATTGTTATTGTCTATACTTGACTCATAACTATGTTTTCTATTTCAACAGTCCTACTAGAAAAATTGCAAATATATAGAAATCGGGACATGTATAAATTCGCAATTGAAGAGATGGAGGCAAAAACAATCTGAAGGTCATTGTTCCTCCCAACCTTAATCCAAAACAACCAAAAGCACTTTCTCTGAATACCCTCGAGCCTGATCGTTGAATCATAAGGACGAAGATTGTAGTTATTATTCTTGCAAAAATTCCTCTCTAATTCCACACAAGTCAATGCTATCTTATCTTTCCCAGTCATGAGAGCCTCCTACTCAATTCATGTGAAGTCTTTTTATTCACTTTCCTAAGAATTTTTGGTCATTAATGAGCCACTTTCTCAACTCTAACTCTCACTTGATTTGGTCTAATTAATGAGCCACTTTCTCAACTCTCATTAATGAGCCACTTTCTCAACTCTAACTCTAAAGCATTCTTTTATGTTATTAGAAATTTCGTCTAATTGGAAGATGTGATTAATCTAGTGTTTAATTAAATAATTTTAATTCTTATAGTATGAATTCAATAGTTCCTTCAATTCAATTCAATTAAGTATGAATTCAATA
>SNQJ01S0068156.1:0-13481 GCA_010110895.2 Picea sitchensis | reverse complement strand
TATTCAACACATCAACGCACATTCAAGAAGGGGAGAGGTGCCAACCCTCTCATTTTTCCTTGAATTTAAAAATTCAATGTAATAAATTGTTATTAAATGTTGTAAGGCTTGAGCAGAGCTGAGTCATGCCTTTGTATAGGTTGTAGATACAGTCGCCTTTAATGGTTGACTGTAGATTGATCTAGATCTAATTCAGACTAGATTTCCATTTTTTGTAATAAGCCTCAGTAGATAGGTGTTGTAAATGGTGATTAGACACCACTAGTGTAGTTGGAGGGAAAGATCGATGAGCCCTCTTGTATAAAGCATTGTATTGTATGCCAGAAGGGGTTTCTGATAGTTTTTGTTCTGGATGTTGAAGGTTGATAGAAAATCAGTGCAAGCCGAGAGGAGAGCTGAGACTCTGTTGTGGTCCAGTCTACACATATTGTAACCAAGCATTCAGATATTAATAAAAAGAGCAGATTTTACTGTTTATGAGTTTCTATATGGTGAATGTTTGTTTTGTGCTACCAATGTGTACTCATTTATGTTGTAGATGTATGAGATAGGTTCCATTTGTAGGGATAGGATAGAATTCACTATGGGTTCTTTTAGGCTAAGTGCAAGGAGTACATGACAGAGTATTGATAACTCTCTGAGCCAGCACAAGGAGTGTGCATCTGAATCTTGCTTCGAGTTCAGAGGATAACGTGCCAAGTGGGCACACCAGAATAGTTTACAGACTCAAAGAGGAGCCTCAAGGTTACTAAACACCTTGGAGGAGAAACTGTGCAGAGAAGGCACAAAAGATAGAGTTGTTGAATACTCTTTAGAGCTCTTCCAGGTGGCCATTGAGTAGGTGAAAGTGTGCACAAGAAAACTCTGTTTCGATTTCAGAGAGAAGAGTATCAAGGAGAATACACCACAGAGTTGTTGAACACTTTGTAATCTCAACAAGGATTTCTTTGAGCAAATGCAAGGAGTGCACAGAGCCAATACTTATCTGAATTATTGGTGAAGTTATGGAAAACCAGAGTTACTGAACACTCTAGGCGAGAAGCTTTGCAAGGAGTGCATCGAGCGAGCACAAGTGTTCGCAAGGATACAGTCAACTTCTTAGAATGTAGGGAGAATCTCTACAAAGAGTGCATTGAGCACGCACCAGGAATGTGCATGAAGATTTTGTGAAAAAATCTTCTAACTCTGAAGTCGTCTGAAGGCTCAGTTGAGCGCCAGGAGTGTGTAGAGGCAGACTTGTTTCAAGTTCAAAACCTCAAGAGAGAAAACGCAGAATTCACGCTATGTGAACTTAATCCAAGTTCATAAGATCAAGATGAAGAACGCACAGTGTGCCAGGAGGGCACCATAAATATTCTAAGGAAGTAGAGGGGTTGAGACCCTTTAGAATTCTGAGCAAGTTCACAAGCTCAGCGCAAGAGAGACCCAAGTAGTGTGGCTCGCAGGAGAAGATTCAAAGGTTGAAACCTTTGAATACTTGCAAATTTTCTCAATTCGGGAGGAAGTGCTAAAGCTAAATAAATACGATTATATATTTATTTAGACCTAGAAAATAGGATCTAGGTCTAAATAAATACACAATCGTAAATATATAACTATCTAACAAATAGTTTCTCCATTATTTCTAAGTCTTCCCCTTAATGGATAAAGGATTGACTTCCACACCTAATATCCCCCTAAACTATTCAAATTTTATCTTCCCAAGAGGCTTAGTGAAAATATCAACAACATTTTCACAGTTATTACAATACATTAAAGAAACATCATTAGACTCCATCTTTTCTTGAACAAAATGAAACTAAGAATCAACATGCTTTGTCCTTGCATGATAAACAAGATTAATTTCCAACTTGATTGAGCTTTGGTTATCACATATGATCACTATAGTTTTCCTTTGTTCTTCTCCAACATCTCAAAGAAGTCTTCTTAACCAAACAATTTCAAAAGTTGTTGCACACAAAGCTTTATATTCTGCTTCAATAGATGACAAAGATACAGTAGGTTGATTTTTACTGCTCCATGAAACAATCTGGGATCCAATACTAAAATTATAGCTTGTAGTAGATCTCCGATCATCCGAATTGCCAGGCCAATCTGAATCTGAGTAACCTGTCAACTCAACATCAAATGAATTAGTGAATTTAATACCATAATCAATTGTTCCTTTAAGATGCCTAAGTACCCCTTTCGCTACATTCCAATGGATTTATATAGGTCTTTCCATAAATTGACTTAACACACTAACATAATATGTTATGTCAGGTCTGGTTGTAGTGAAATAGTTCAAGTTTCCTAAGATCTGTCTATATATTGTACCATCTACCTCCTTTGAACCATCATCACGAGAGATTTTTATGTTCTATTGCATTGGAATAGAAGCAACTTTACACTGATCCATCTTAAAATTCTTAAGTACTTCTCTGACATATTTAACCTGAGAAACAAAAGTTTGACCAACATCTGCTCCTTAAATCCATTAATCAATTTGTCAGAATTTCCTGTAATAATTAAATCATCGACATATAAAGAAATCAATACAACATGCATCTTCTTATCAAACTTGGTATACAGATTTGGATCACTTTTGGTCCTCATAAAACCCTATTGAATAAAGAAGGAATCTATCTTCTTACAACATGACCTAGGTGCATGTTTAATCCCATACAAAGCTTTATTTAATTTACATACTAAATGTTGCTGACCATTTTTCACAAACTCCTCTTGTTGACTAAGGTAAACTTCCTCCTTTAACTCACCATTCAGAAAGAATATTTTACATCTAATTGGTGAAGCTTCCAATGGTACTTTGTAGTTAATGCAATTAACAATCTGATAGTATTTAGTTTAACTACAGGTGCAAACATTTCTGGATAATCAATGCCCTCCTTTTGTGAGTACCCTTTTTCCACCAATCTGAATTTATATTTATCTATACGACCATCTGCTTTAAATTTGGGTTTGTATATCCATTTACATCCTATGGGATTTTTATCTTTAGGTAATGTAGTCAATTCCCAAGTTTTATTTTTCATTATGGAATCATATTCTTCCTTCATTGATTTTCTCCTCTCTTCATGTTCATTGTTTTCATTAAAGTTCATGGGTTCTATGAAATTTAAAATATTACTCATTAGGGCATAGTATTTATACTTTTCAGGTGCACGAACCTATCGTGAGGATCTTCTTAATTGGCTAGTGTCTTCCTCTCCACTTTGTGAAGATCCTTCTTCACTATTGGATGTATCCATGTCACTAGATGCAACTTCCTCCTGCTGTTGTTGTTGTTACTGCTCTTTAAATTCTATTTTGACCTCTTCATCTTCAAGTAGAAAATGTCATCCCTCATGATTGTTGCTTTCATTACTTCCTTCTACCTTCTCATGGAAAATTAAATCTCTAATCATAGTCACTCCATGAGTAGATGGATCCAACAATTTATATGCTTTAAATTATGAATAGTACCCTATAAAAATACATTTGATGGCTTTAGCATCAAGCTTCTTCCTATTATCCTTTGGAATATGTGCAAAATCCTTACACCCAAATACCCTCAAATTATGAACTGTTGGTTTGGAACCATATAAGGCTTAAAAAGGAGTTTTATGATCAATACACCTTGTTGGAATTCTATTATTTAAATAAACAACAGTACTAATGGCCTCATCCCAAAAATTTTTGAGAGATACTTACCTTTCACCATACTTCATGCACACTCCACCAGAGTTCAGTTTTTCCTTTCTGAAATTCTGTTCTACTATGGAGTGTGTGGTACTATAAATTGATGTAGTATTCCATGATATTCGCAATACTTGATGAGGTTCCCCAATATGTACTTTCCCCATTGATATGAATGGAGGATTTTTATGGACTTCCCTGTTTTCTTCTCCACCATGTTTTTAAATTCCTTAAAGTACTCAAAAAGCATCACTCTTTTTCCTAAGGAAGTACACCCATGTGTACCTTGTGCAATCATCAATAAACAAGAGAAAATAATAAGCACCTCCTAAGGAACTTGTCTGCATTGTTCCACAAACATCAATATGCACAAGTTCTAATACATCTCTTTTTCTCCTATCAGAATTAGAGGGGAATTTATCTCTGTGCATTTTCCCTAATGCATAGCCTTCACAAGCAACATAATCATTCTTCAACATAGGGAGTCCTTAAACCATACTTAGTTTTTGTAATAACAACAAATCATGATAATTGATATGACATTGCCTCTGGTGCCAAAGAATTTATGTTGGCATGGTTGCAGAAGTCAATGCTTGATGATTCTTGTTGGTAACATCAAGTTTGTATAGACCTCCAACTATGAATGTTGAAGCAACAGGTCTGTAATGATCCAACAAGTCCTTCACTATGCAATAAGTCTTGAAGAATTCGACCTTCAAATTATGATATATAATTGTGGACACATAAATCAATTTTTTCTTTATCCCAAGGACATATACAACATTGCGAATATGCCTAACAATGTCATTTGGAAGTGTTAATGGAATGTCTCCATATCCCTTGATTTGGTATGCACGATCATCTCTGAGATAAATGTGCGCACCATTGTTTGTTTCTTTAAAGTTTTCATACCAATTCTTGTTACATGTCATGTGAATTGAGGCTCCAGAATCCACAAACCATGCATCAACATCATCAGTTTCAACAGACATTGCAGCATTAGACACAAACAATATGAGATACTTTGAATCAAAATTTGGGTTTTCTTCTGCAAAGTGTCATGAATGTTTTTTGTATTTATTCTTAGCCTCATAAGTTTTCTTCTGATAACATTCTCTGGCAAGATGCCCAGTTCTACCACAATAGAAACACTTAGGCTCATTTCTGTTAGAGGAAATAGCTTGATTTGGCTTTGGAAATTGCTTCCTCTGAAATGGACTTCCACCTTTACTTCCTTCTCCTTATTTCCCTCTAGAGAATTTCTTCTTTGTCCATAGTGCTAAGTCTTTATTTTGAGGCTTGAAATTCATGCGTGTCTCTTCTTCTTGCAACAAAATTCATGTCAGATCCTCAAAGGCGGGAGCCTTTTCCCTTTCTACAAGTCTTGTTATAAACATCTGATAATCTTTTGACATTCCATTTAAAGTGATTGTGACTAGTGTTTCTCCTATATATCCCAACTTGTGTTTCATCTCTTTAATTCTTGCAACAAAAGCATTAACATACTCATTTTCTTCCATTTTAATATGCAATAGTTTACTTTTCAGGAAAAGAATTCAATTTTTATTTTTAATCTCCTACAAATCCTTAATTGTTTTCCAAGTATTAGTAGAAGTCTTACAATCCATAATATGAGGAATTACACTATCTTTCACAGACATTCTTAATAGTACCTTTGCTTTTTTTTTCGTTTGTCCCAGTCTTGTATCGACGCTATTTTTGCACCTCTAGCTACATCAGGTTTTGCTTCATCTCCTTTTGTGATCATCCATACATGTGACATAGGAGCATCCTTTCCACATCGGCAAGCACCATCTATTCAACACATCAACGCACATTCAAGAAGGGGAGAGGCGCCAACCCTTTCATTTTTCCTTGAATTTAAAAATTCAATGTAATAAATTGTTATTAAATGTTGTAAGGCTTGAGTAGAGTCGATTTATTCCTTTATACAGGTTGTAGATAGAGTCTCCTTTAATGGCTGACTGTAGGTTGATCTAGATCTGATTCGGACTAGATTTCCATTTTTTGTAATAAGCCTCAGTAGATAGGTGTTGTAAATGGTGATTAGACACCACTATTGTAGTTGGAGGGAAAGCTCAATGAGCCTTCTTGTCTAAATCATTGTATTGTATGCCCAAAGGGGGTTCTGATAGTTGTTATTCTGGCTGCTGAACATTGATAGAAAACCAGTGTAAGCCGAGAGGAGAGCTGAGACTTTGTTGTGGTACAACCTGCACATATTGTAACCAAGCATTCAAATATTAATAAAAAAGAGAATATTTCACTGTTTATGAGTTTCTATGTGGTGAATGTTTGTTTTGTGTTACCAATGTGTACCCATTTATGTTGTAGATGTATGAGATAGGTTCCATCTGCAAGGCTAGGATAGAATTCTCTGTCTGTGAGTTTTTTGAGTTATTCTGGGTTCTTTTAGGCTAAGTTCAAGGAGTACATGACAAAGTATTGAGAACTCTGTGAGCTAGTGCAAGGAGTGCACATTTGAATCATGCTTCGAGTTTAGAGGATAACGTTTCAAGTGGGCAAACCAGAATAGTTTACATACTCATAAAGGAGCCTCAAGGTTACTAAACACCTTGGAGGAGAAATTGTGCAGAGAAGGCACAGAAGACAAAGTTTTTGAATACTCTTTAGAGCTCTTCTAGGTGGCCAATGAGCAGGTGCAAGTGTGCACAAGAGAACTTTGTTTCGATTTCAGAGAGAAGAGTGTCAAGGATAAGACACCACAGAGTTTTTGAACACTCTATAATCTCAACAAGGAGTGATTTGAACAAGTGTAAGGAGTGCACGGAGCCAATACTTATCTAAAGTATTGGTGAAGTTATGGAAAACTAGAGTTACTGAACACTCTAGGGGAGAACCTTTTCAAGGAGTGCATCGAGCGAGCACAAGTGTGCGCAAGGAGACAGTAAAATTCTTGGAATGTAGGGAGAGGCTCTGCAAGGATTGCATTGAGAAAGCACCAGGAATGTGCATGAAGATTTTGTGAAAAAATATTCTAACTCTGAAGTCGTCTGAAGGCTCAGTCAAGCCCCAAGAGTGCGCAGAGGCAGACTTGTTTCAAGTTCAAAAGATCATGAGAGACAACGCATAATTCGCGTGGTGTGAACTTAATCCAAGTTCAAAAGATCAAGAGGAAGAATGCATAGTGTGTCAGGAGGGCACCATAAATATTCTAAGGAATTAGAGGGGTTGAGTCCCTTTGGAATTCTGAGCAAGTTCACAAGCTCAAAAGTGATAGCGCAAGGTGTGCGCAAGAGAGGGAAGTTGCCTCAAGTTTCCAGAAGCTCAGGATGAATAGTGTTTCTAGAAGCGTAGATGAGACCCAAGTAGTCGGGCTCATAGGAGAAGATTCAAAGGTTGAAACCTTTGAATACTTGCAAATTTTCCCAATTCGGGAGGAAGTGGTAAAGCTCAGGAGGGAGGAGCTGCAACAACCGTCAGATCAACTATTAGAAAGATCTGGACCATTAGGTCTACATCGAGACATTAGAAGGAGTGCACAGAGGAGGACTATATCCTAGCCATTAGATAATAGTGTGGAGGACCAACAGTCATTGGATCCAGGTAAAGTGCACACACTTTAACCCATTTTAAGTGCATGGGAGAGCGGACTCGCCGAAGTCTCGAAGTCTTGAAGTGGATTGAGACCATCCATCATCCAGAGGGACAGGTGGTGGAAGATCTGGAAGTACAGAGAAGAGGAACTTCGGGAGAATCCAAGTGAGAAATAATCGAATCCTTCGAAGCTCCGAAGCCTGAAGCTCATCCTAGTTGTTGGTGTTGGGTAGGGACACGTAGAGTGAGATCTGAGACTCTGGAGGAATTTCACTCTAGGATATTTCAAACGAGGTGGTTACAGAATCGTTGAAGCCTCGAAGTGTTGAAATTGATCCTAGACGTTGGTGTAGGAAGGCATGTGGCAGTAGATCATTAAATCTAGAGGAGAGGCACTCCGGAGGATATGAAGTGTCGAGGTTCGAAAATCCTCGAAGCCTGAAGTAGCAGAGAAGATCTCAGTCATCCGTCAGTCGGGGACACATGGCAGGAGATCCTGCATCCCGAAGGAGCGAGTTCAGATGGGTGAAGAACTCCCAAAAATGTGGGAGTTGAAGTTGATCTGGGTTGTCCATTGGTGAGGATAGGTTCCATCAGATCCTACACTCCGAATAAGGATCCCTTCGGAGGTTTGGAAGTGTTTAGGGAGCAGGATTGCCGAAGCCCTGAAGCTACAAAATAAATCAAAGTCATCAATATCGAGGAGGATATGTGGCAACAGATCAGAGAGTTTGGGAGATAAAGCTTTGGAATATTTGTGTGGAGTAAAGAGCGATTTATGCCAAAGTCACAAAGGCAAAAGAGATATGGACTGTTGATTTGGAAAGGACAGATGGTGAAAGATCTGAAACTATGGAGAAATAACACTCTGTGAGTTTTTAGTAGAGGAGTGTAAAACTCCCGAAGCCATGAACTGTCAGAGTCAGTTGTGGATGTTAATCTCAGAAGGACACGTGTCATCAGAACGTGGAATCCAAAAGTGTGCACTCTAGAAAAGAGAGGAGGAAGTGGAGCATTGACCAGAAGTCGTCTGAAGGTCCAGAGGTAAGAAGCTAATCCTAGCCGTCCATTGTTGAAATGTGTGGTGTCATATCTATCACTCAGGTGATAGGACACTTCAGAGAAATTGAAGAGTGAATTCCCGAAGGCTGGAGTAAACAGGAGTCGTTGATAAACGAAGGGACACGTGGAGAGTGGAGATTTAATCTGGAGGATTGAAACTCTAGGATAAAGAGAATAGAGGAGCGTTGATTTGAAGTCATCCAAATTGGGAAACAAAGGACGCATCTTAACCGTTGATCGAGATGAGCACGTGGCGATCGATCTATAGGTCAGAGTACAAATTCACTTCGGGGAAGAAGGCATTTGGAACACTTGGAACTCCCGAAGTTGGAGTCCTGAAGTGCATCACAGTCGTTGGCTGTTGGAGAAGCGTAGGCCGTAGATATTGTCCAGGTGGTTTCACTGGTCCGGAGTTCGGGAAAAAAGGAATCAGCTGCACTCGAAACAACCGAATCTCGAAGTTGTGAAGGGGGGGGGGAAACCGAAGGTTACAACCTGAGGTCATAAGGAGGAAGGGAATAGAATAGGAGCTAGCATTGACCACTCAGTGTTACCAGGAGCACAAGAGAACGCGTTCACTGGTGATTTGAACCTGCGTTGGTAACCAAAGAGGGCCTGTGTAATTTAATTTTAGGTTCTAGTAGAGGCCCGAAGAGTTGATTCGACTTAGTGAATTGAAGATCCTTGACCGAGAGGTTACGAAGCCCCAAGGAGAGAGGGAGGTCTGCATCAGGTGGTATCAAAGCATGATTTTTCTTGCAGACAATAGGCAAAGGAGAGAGGAGACAAAGGAGATAGTCTAATACCATCAAGTGGTACATCCGAGATAAAATTCATCTATAGACAACAGTTGAAGGAGGGGACAGAGTGTGATGCTCTGTAAAATATTGTTTGCAAGTGTCCAATAGTCAGTAGAAAACCAGGTGGGTTGTAGGAGGAATTTGGTGATACTCTCAGTTGCAGGGTAACCAACAGACTTGCCAGAAGGGCAGGCAGAGGAGAAATATGGCTATTGAAGGCCATGGAAGAGGTCAAGAAGAAGGCCGCCGACAGGTAAGTAAAGAACATAGGGACAAAGAGCTTGAGGATAAGAGAGAATATATCGATAGGCTAACACTAAATATCCAACAAGAAACCCAGGTGCACTGGTGGTATGAGTAGCCCATGAAGCAGAAAGTAAAATGGCATGTCCAGAAGTTGGTTTCCAAGAGGCAACACCAACCTTTGAAGAGGTGGCTGATGAAAGTTGAAAACCTTAGTCCCACAGAGTAGAAGGTGGTTTACGTCTGTGAACCAAAGGTTGGAAGGAACCTCAGTGATGAGGAGAAGGGATCATCTGAAGATATCACAAAATTCCAGGAGGGCAGAGGAGAAATCCCAATTTTCCAAGTGGGCAAGGGAGAAGACATGAGACTATACGAGAGTCAGAAGATATTAGTAGGGAGTTCATATTAACAAGGGGTTCTGACAGAGGAGGATCAAAGGAGCGTTTTGATCATTGGGGGAATAAGAATATTCCTCCCAACTAGCCAAGCAGAGGCTAGCATATTTGTTGCAGAGGAAACAAAAGGACAACCAGTTGTGACTTTCATGGAGGAGATGGAGCAGATACTGATGTATGCCCTTGTAGAAAAAGAGGATCATAGAGGTAAGATGCTCACTCAATGGGAGAAAGATTTGGAGCTGCTGGAGGATTGGTTGAACCATCCAGAACCAAAGAATTACTGTCAGGATGTAGTCATGCAAGGAGAAGGGGAATTCCAGTTTGAGGAGCAGCTGGAGGAAGTTGAGTTGTACCAGTAGGAGAACTGACAGAAGCTAAATTGTGAAAGGGGATAACTGAGCAACATCTCAGTAAGGAGCCTGGAGAATTGGAGTTTGCAAGGAAGTGGCAAGTCAAGGCCAAAAGTGATGGAGACAGTGTGGTAGATTAGGATGATCTGCCCTTAGATCAGGATGATCTGCCCAATAAAGTAGTTTGAAGAGGTGATAGGGGACATAAAGGGGCCGGTGTTGAGATCATCACAGGAAATTGTGAGTAAGGAGAAGCTGAGCAGAAGAAATCCTACAACAATAGTAGGGAAACAACAACAACATCATAGCAAAGGAGTAGGTGGACAACTCCAGAGAGAAGTTTAGGATCTAGGAGGATTTCAACAGTGGGGCAGAGGAGCTCATGATTTTCCCAGCAGTGGAGTATGATGCAGGAGCATCCTTTCCACCTCAGTAAGCGCCATCTATTCAACACATCACCGCACATTCAAGAAGGGGAGAGGTGCCAACCCTCTCATTTTTCCTTGAATTTAAAAATTCAATGTAATAAATTGTTATTAAATGTTGTAAGACTTGAACAGAGCCGAGTCATGCCTCTGTACATGCTGTAGATAGAGTCGTCTTTAATGGCTAACTATAGGTTGATCTAGATCTGATTCGGACAAGATTTCCATTTATTGTAATAAGCCTCAGTAGATAGGAGATGTAAATGGTGATTAGACACCACTAGTGTAGTTGGAGGGAAAGCTCGATGATCCCTCTTGTATAAAGCATTGTATTGTATGCCCGGAGGGGGTTTCGATAGTTGTTATTCTGGTTTACTGAAGGTTGATAGAAAACCAGTGTAAGCCGAGAGGAGAGATGAGACTTTGTTGTGGTCCAACCTACACATATTCTAACCAAGCATTCATATATTAATAAAAAAGAGAAGATTTCACTATTTATGAGTTTCTGTGCGGTGAATGTTTGTTTTGTGTTACTAATGTGTACTCATTTATGTTGTATATGTATGAGATAGGTTCCATTTGCAGGGCTAGGATACAATTCTCTATCTGTGAGTTTGTTGGGTTATTCTAGGTTCTTTTAGGCTAAGTGAAAGGAGTGCATGACATAGTATTGAGAACTCTGTGAGCCAACACAAGGAGCATGTATCTGAATTCTTCTTTGAGTTTAGAGGAGAACATGCCAAGTGGGCACACTAGAATAGTTTACAGACTCAAAGAGGAGACTCAAGATTATTGAACACCTTGGAAGAGAAACTGTGCAGAGAAGGCACAGAAGACAAAGTTGTTGAATACTCTTTAGAGCTCTTCCAGGTGGCCATTGAGCAGGTGCAAGTGTGCACAAGAGAAATCTATTTCGATTTCAGAGAGAAGAGTGTCAAGGAGAAGACACCACAGAGTTTTTGAACACTCTGTAATCTCAGCAAGGAGTGCTTTGAGCAAGTGTAAGGAGTGCACAGAGCCAATACTTATATGAAGTATTGGTGAAGTTCTGGAAAAACCGAAGTTACTGAACACTCTAGGGGAGAAGCTTTGCAAGGAGTGCATCAAGCGAGCACAAGTGTGTGCAAGGAGACAGTCAAATTGTTTGAATGTAGGGAGAGGCTCTACAAGGATTCCATTGAGCAGGCACCTGAAATGTGCATGAAGATTTTGTGAAAAAATATTCTAACTCTGAAGTCATCTGAAGGCTCAGTCAAGCGCCAGGAGTGTGCAGAGGCAGAATTTTTTCAAGTTCAAAAGATCATGAGAGACAACGAATAATTTGTGCGGTGTGAACTTAATCCAAGTTCCAAATCTCAAGAGGAAGAACACACAGTGTGTCAGGAGGGCACCATAAATATTCTAATGAAGTAGAGGGGTTGAGACCCTTTGGAATTTTGAGCAAGTTCACAAGCTCAAAAGAGATAGTGCAAGGTGTGCGCAGGAGAGGGAACTTTCTTCAAGTTTTCGGAAGCTCAGGAGGAATAGTGTTCCCAGAAGCGCAGACGAGACCCAAGTAGTCGGGCTCGTAGGAGAAGATTCAAAGGTTGAAACCTTTGAATACTTGCAAAGTTTCCAAATTTGGGAGGAAGTGATAAAGCTCAGGAGGGAGGAGCTACTACAACCATTAGATCAACTATTAGAAATATCTGGACTATTAGTTCTACGTCGAGACATTAGAAGGAGTGAACAGAGGAGGAGTAGATCCTAGCCATTAGATAATAGCAAGGAGGACCGATAGCCGTTGGACCTAGGTAAAGTGCACACACTTTAACCCATTTTAAGTGCACAGGAGAGCAAACTCGCTGAAGTTTCGAAGTCCCGAAGTGGATTAGGACCGTCCATCATACAGAGGGATAGGTGGTGGAAGATCTGGAAGTACAGAGCAAAAATCGAATCCATCGAAGCTCCGAAGCCCGTAGCTCATCCTAGCTGTTGGTGTTGGGCAGGGACACGTAGAGTGAGATCTGAGACTCTGGAGGAATTGCACTCTAGGAGATTTCAAATGAGGTGGTTGCAAAATCGTTGAAGCCCTGAAGTGTCGTAATAGATCCTAGACATTGGCGCAGGAGGGCATGTGGCAGTAGATCATTAAATCCAGAGGAGAGGCACTCCGGAGGATTTGAAGTGTCAAGCTTCGAAAATCATCTAAGCTTGAAGTAGCAGAGAATATCTCAGTCGTCTGTCAGTCGAGGACACGTGTCGGGAGATACTGCATCCCAGAGGAGCAAGTGCAGATGGGTGAAGAACTCTCGAAGTTGTGGGAGTTGAAGCTGATTTGGGTTTTCCATTGGTGAGGATAGGTGTCGTCAGATCCTGCACTCTAAAGAAGGAGCCCTTCAGAGGTTTGGAAGTGTTTAAGGAGCGGGACTGTCGAAGTCCCGAATGTTAGAAAAATAGGACCGCAGAGCAATAAAATAAAACAAATGTAGAAACAAAACACAGAAGACACACAATACAAGAGAGACACAGATTTATGTGGTTCACCCAGTGTGGGCTACGTCCACTAGAGAAATTGCCAGGTCCTTCCTTTATTATTATACAACAAATGAAGGGATACAACCTACAGCAAAACCCGCTATAACTTCCTCTTCTTTCTCTCACAGTCTCCTCTCTCAGAATACAATATTCACCATCAATCATAGCCACGATACATTTCCCTCATAAAGTAGGGTTGCCTTCTAGGGCAAAAAACCCTAACATAATCTCTACTGTTAGATCTGCAACCTTATAATGAACGGTCCAAATTTACAATGAAATTACAATATAATTTTACAAGGCAATTTTTGCTTCGAGGGCTTCGCCCCCGAACCCCCGCTGGGGGCCCGCTTTCCCCCAGACCCCCCAGCCGAGGGGATAGCTCCCTCGAACCCCGCAGAGGGGGTACCCCCCCTCTGCACTCCCCCG
>SNQJ01S0068154.1:29022-50175 GCA_010110895.2 Picea sitchensis | reverse complement strand
TTGGTTGGTTTGTGTTGTTTTGATCTTGAACGCACAAGAGCGCTGGAGCGAAGCAAGGAACAACAGAGACCAAGGAAGCAATTACAAGGTACATATCTTCTTCTCACTTCCAATTTAATTCAATAGTTAGATCTAGGGAAAGCAGTATATTCTGTCCTGTTTTTTTCTAGATCCAGGTGGATCTAGGGAGACCGGTTTGTGTCCGCACTTACGGATTTATCCTATAACAGTGGCCTCCCTCGCTAAATAAGGTATGTCTCATCCAAGAGGGACTTGAGAATCCAAGTTAAAGTTTGGAGGTAACAGAATCAGTTATAGGGGCCCTCGTGGGCTTAATAACCAGTTGGTTAGATCCCCCCGAAGAGGTAATCATCCATAAAGGTTGTGTGTTGTCTAACCCCTATCTGACCCAAGGTACAATCAAAATAACCCCTGCAAATAACCTATGAGATACCTAAGTCAAGAAACTAATAAACCACTATATAACTGATGCACATGAGAGTAGTCGTAAGTCTAGATTACCATATGCACAGGGTAGCAAAGCTCGAAACCTTGAAAGAACCACCTCTCACAGAGGTATGCGTACTAGAAAGATCCCCAAATATGAATAAATCCACAGAAATATATCTAACGCTAGGCAAGTATCCAGGGGTTATCCCTTCAACTAACTTTGCATGACCTCGTGATTAACTCTGGTGTGAGCGTATCTTCCTGATCTTACCAATTATACAATGGACTTCTCAACTCCCTGTCTCAGACACATATGTTGATTTAATTTCCTTGTAGAAGTTTACTTACAAAATCCTATTCCAAGGCCCTAAAATTCTAGACTAGTTTGTGCACCCTAAAAATAAAATCGTGACTAATCAATTTTAGTTTAAAGCGTAAATTTCATTGGCCGTGATTACTCAAAAAGGTATGGAAGAGAAACTCATGATGTTATGACTCTACAAGAAAATAAATATGAATATAATGCAAAGTCTAACTTTAACTTTTGAATGAATGGCATGCGTATAAAAACAGTGCAATTTTCAATTTCAACTCTACAATTCAGAATTAAATGCAATCTTTCACTAAATTCACTAAGCTAATGATAAAGATTCAAAGACAAAAAATTCCAACCAATGCGAAATGCCTATTTTTTTGTATTTTCAATATACTAAAAAGAAAATGCATGGAATGATAAGAAACTTGATATATAAAATTCTACTGTGTATAAATGAAATAACTCAAGAAGAATACCAAGAAACCAAGCAATAGCCCAGAGTTCAAGGAAAAATAAAAAATGAAAAACGATGAGAAAGACTACAGCCAAAAATTCAACTCCAAACAGGTTTCCTGTTAACCCAGAGAATCTCAACAGGCACTACAAAGACCTAAGAAGGCTCAACAATCATCAAATCCCACCCAACAACCACCAAACCAAGAAACCAAACAAGGAGATAAGGTGTACGTGAATTTTCATGGAAACAGAGAGTATATACACAACTTGTAGTGAGACATCACATGTGTATACATGCCTGTCAAGGAAATAGGGCACGTACATGCTTGAAAACAAGGCCAGGCAAGGGTAAAAAGGTTGAAAACTCAGACCCATAGTGAATATAATTTTTCAAGCAGTGATATGACAAGAACCACAAAGGAAAAAGAGCAATGCAAGGAGAAAAAGTACTTCAACCCTTATAAAGAAGATCTCTCCCCAGTAGAGTTGCAAATTCTGTTATGAGGGAAAAACTCTCTATGGCCAAGGTAAACCACAACATACAGGTATGACTGCAAAAATATACTCAATTCCAACATATACTATATAAACCAATGTGCAAGTGAGATAAGAAATAAGCCTACCTTGTTCCAACGTTTGATGATGTTCCACCGTTGAGCACTTTGACCCAAAGCTTTGTACCTGCAACAAGTTCTCAACAAACAAGCATAGCAATTATATAGTGATAATGTAAAGGGGTTAGAACATTAGATAGCATAATCCATTAATAAACATTACAAATATTCCCATGGATAATAATCATATATTTTCACGATACCAATTGGACGGGAAACGAGTATTTCTATTAATAAATGATCAACATAAGAAAAAACATTACATACTTCCATGTCAGCATGGTTCGAAACCAAGAAACCAAGTTCCTTCCAACTGGGTCTTCACCACTTCAATCCTCCACCAAAGGAAAGCTCATAGGAAAGAGACAATGTGGTTCTCTTAGAAATAGGGGAAGAGCTTGGAGGCTGAACACTGTGTTCAGACTTGAGGGACAAAGGGATGCAGACTCAATATGAATTAATTTCTCCGGAGTAACTTTGCTCTCAAAGTTGAATGATTTCTCCTCTTTTCCATAGCTTGGAATTGTGTTCTTATATCCTTCAAAATGCAACTGAAGGTCTGATTCGGAACGTTTCTAGTATATGGAAGGCCAAGGATCATAGATTGCCTATCGTGACATGGAAACCCGACTTCATTTTTGTATTTTCTGGCACAAATCTCGATGTATGCGCCTGTAGTGGAGCAGCCTGCATATACGCATGTTGTATAATATATAGGGCATGTATATGTGGAAAAATATGTATTTGTATCTTTGGATTCATAAAAAATGGATGACGAGTATGCATAGGGAAATGGAAAACAAACCTCTGTGCAAAATAGAAATGGTGAGGCAAATCTTGTTATAACATCATGCAGTGTACAAAGTGTATTTGGTGCATTCAACCACTCATATTCAAAGCTACACAACATGGAGTCACCTGCTCCCATATTACACCTCCCTTGAATCAATCCACATCACCTGTACAACTTGATTTGAGTCACATCCAATCCAAGACATCCCACTGCCTTTTTTCATGCAGTGTACAAAGTGACTCACTCCACAACCACACATAGACTGCCTAAATCAAGGATTTTGTCATCGTATACACATTCTTGAAAATTACCAGATACGTAGTTTCAAGAGTCTTCTTCTACTCCATGCAACACCTTCATGCTCAGTCCTTGGAAACCTTCATTCTTTTGCAACATGTTTTCTTCCTCATGATATTTGAATTCTTATCCCTTATCTTTCAACAACATCTTCATGAGCTTCCTCATCTTTTGGATTGTATGTTATCTGTCTTCAACTCGACAACTTTCATCATGCTTCATCTTCATGAAATCATCTTCTTCATCATCTGCAACCTCTATAATCCTTGCAGTTTCCTTTTCCCGCATAGACATCTTCTATTGCATTTTCTCTTCATCTAATCACATCTATTTCCATCTGCAACCAAAAATTTATTTCTTCTTGCAAGAAAATAAATACATATCCAAGGAAAAAAAAATTCCATCTTCTCTCCCTCCTTTCTTCGTTACATACGATACAACCATGTGTTTGCAAATTTCCACTGTTGTAATTTTTCTGCATCTTTGTTCTTCCTCATTTCTATAAAATTCATGTCCACAAAAATCTTATAGTCACCATCTGGCAACAATGTGCTCACTGCTACCAAAATTCTCCTCAGAACATATCAGCCTAGTTTCCAATCCATGAAACCTTTCGACTGCATTATTCTCGCATCCACACACACTCATTTCCAGTGACCATGCCTTCATTCTACAAGTTGAACAATCAGTCTCCTAGTCTTCTTCCTTGAAGCGTCTTCCATCCCAGAGTTGAACCATGCTTTGATATATTTCTCACATTCTTTTATTCCATAGATGAACTCGTTCTGATACCACTTGATGTAGTAGGCAGACCATCATAGTACGTTTACAGTGGAACATTTCTTCATTTGTGCCTAATAGGAATCATAGTTTCCATAATACTTCTTCCTCATTGCTAAATTTTCCTTCCTTTCAATTTGATTGTGTCACAAAACCTGGGGTTATACCTTTGTTATCTCATACCCATGTTGTCCCCATATATCACTAGCAATAGATGCTATAGAATCATTAGTCGGTACTAACTAGTCTATTGCATATTCACTTGTTGCAACTCACCTTCTGTTGTAACTTGTTTTTTGTTGCAACTCGCCTTCAGTTGTAACTCATCATCTGTTGCAACTCATATTCTTCTAAAACAAATCAATTACAACACTTATTTTCTTCAACATGTGTTGGACTTATGGGATGACCCAAGTTCTACCTTAGTTCTCCAACAAAAGCCTTGTCACCATCGGCCCTTATGGTAAACCAAAACGCTGCATTGTGCACAGAGTGCACAATGTAGTCTCACCCAAGATGGTTTATGGGGTACTATAGGAGGCAAATTTCTGCAGTCATGGAAGGTATTGGGGGATGTTCTTTCTTACTTCTTATTTCCTATTTCTACTTAACCATGCATTAGTATTCATCAAATCCATTCATTCATACATCCATTCATTCATGTGTATATTTATTCTAGTGTGCATTGAAAATAAATCATCCATTCATCTATCTAACCATTCAATCATAACTGTAGAAATAATAAAGCATTCACACACATTGCACACATAGTTTTATCCTGGTTCACCTCCCCCTGGGCTACATCCACAAAGATATTATGCTTCTTTTCTTATTGATCAAAAAGGCATTGCATGCATTACATCCTCATAAATAGTAGTGAGGTGGACCAGGATTGCACCAAGCTCCATAACTTGTGATCTAAACCTTAGCTACTTCGACTTCCTCTGAGCTCTGAAACTCTCAAAATAGACTTCAACATATAAAGACTCCAAAATAAGTTCTCCGAAACAGACTTGTCATACACACACTCTCGATATATATCTCTCATATGATGATGATGATGATCTACTCTACTTCATACCCCTTATTTATATTAAACAATTGGGTTAGAAACCCTTACAATGCATCCCAAAACCCTAATCCTAACTAGGCTAGGTTTCTCCACATTTTCATCGTATTTTCACAAATCTTGTCACGCAATGATTTTCCTCAAAATGTGGCGTGCTCTCCTTGGTATGATCTGCCTCACTTGCTACATTGTTCTCCAAACATGCCTATTACAATAGGACCCCAACACTAACATGTGGCTCATCTCGATCCACTTAGTTTCAGTGCACCTTCTGCAACACTAACTCCAACACATGAAACTTCTTTCCTAATTTTGTCGCTTTCTCTTTAGCTTTTGCACTCTTTCCTTCCAGTTTCTCCAAACCCTGTGTTATTATGTTCTCTTTTAACACTTCTCTACTTTCTGCTAGCACATGTTCCCATCTTCCTTTCTCTGTTTGGAGCTTGTCTATCATTCCTTTAGCTTGTTGTTGAAATGGCTCCAACTGAGCCTGCCTTTTTTGTTTCTCCTCCTGCATGGTCTTTACTTCCGCCTGCAATTTTTTAAGTTCTTGCATGACCTTCATTCTTAGGGATATGTCCATGGTTTTCTATCTCTTCTTCAAGTCCTGAATCTCCACATGTTGTTTTTCCTCCCTCTGCTCTAGCTGCTAGATCTTTTCATCCTCTTCTAGGTTGGTCCAAATATGTGAAGTCCTGTTATATAGTTCTTCCACTTCTTTAACCTCCTACACTATATTCTCTACGTTCACAATAACCTATTTCTCTCTCTTATCCTACACTTCTGGAGGTGTGCTCAGAGTTAACTTCTCTGTTAACTTTTTTTTTTTTTTTTTGTATTTATCCATGGTATGTGCAATTTGATGTATCTTCTCTTTTGTTGTAATTTTTTATGCCTGCACGCAGTCTGGTATGCTCTTGTATACCTCTGCAAGATTCTTCTATAAAGTATCTACACACTGCTTCTCTTCCTCCTTTTCCAGCATGATCTACTCACATGTTACTTGTAAAATTTCCTTTACCTCGTAGTCGAGCGCTAGGTTGGTGGCGTCCACCCTAGCTATGGATTGTACTTCCTGCATTACACTCACTGTTAGTCCATATAGTGCCTTCATGGGTATTTTCTCCAGGACAAACTCTAGGTGTTCCACATCCCTTACTGGTCTTTGCATTGTGTTTTCATCAACCTCCAACATTTCTATTGTGACTTTGAATCTGTCAATGCTCGCTACTACCATCTTCATCGTCTCTTATTGCTCCTTCTGCGTTGATGCTTCATGTTCTTGTTATTTTTGTTGCGTTGTTGGATGATGTGTAACTATAATATTAGTTGCAGTATCTATAATATGTCATGGAATTCTAATAATTTTTCCATGATTTATTCCCTTTGTGCCTCTGTTGCATGTACTATAACCTCTCCTCTAACTTGGACTTTGTCTGCGACCAACTCAGCATCATCTTCTATAATGGTGATGGTTGGAGGATTCTTGTGATACTTCATATTTTTCCTTATTTATTCCTCATGTGTTCATGTTCTCTTCTTTGTTGGGGTTGAGGTCCACACCTCAATTTTATTCTTTGTTTTTTCCCCATATTTTACTTCCTTTGGGCGAGAGATATCTCCCTTCTCACCATCCCCTTTTACTTATGTCCTTGACATTGTCTCTTTCTTTCTTGGATTTTTTCTTGTTGCCCTGCTTCCTGAAGCTTGATCACACTATGTAGCCTTCCTTGTATTATCTATTGGGCTTCTTGTCTTTTTGGATGTTCCTGCTTATGTTGTCTCCTTAGTCTTTGTTCCTTTCTTTTGTGTTGTTGGAACCTTCCACTGCGCAAGCCAGTCTTTCACAATCCAGTCTACTTCTTCCCATGATGTGCAATATCTCATTTCCATCCACTTCTTCTTTGGGTACCTTGTTCCCTAGATCCACAAATGATGTCTTGAAGCCTTGAAATTGGGAATCCCTTCATTTCCTTGAACCACTTCAATAGGGATCCTCTAGGAATTGGTTTTCTTTTGCTGCATATCCTCCAAGAATATGGAAAATACTACGTTATTGTCCAGCTGGTTCTTGGGGTCCTTTGCCTGCCACAAAGTTTCATAGAGCGATGTGTAACATTTCCCCTTCCTGTCTAGAAAAGCTAAAAAATTGGGCTCTTGCTAGCCCACCAATTCTATCAATATTAGCAACCAAGAGTAATGGAAGTTTGTTCCATTATCATGTGCATCTCTACAATCTACTAGAAATTGGTTCAACAAGTATGGTGCCCAACTGAACACTACACCATGTGTGCACTACACAACTATTTCTATAACTCTTGTTGGGGATTTTTCCATTCTTCACTTCCTTAACATTTTGCAAGCCATCCAATTTGTAGCAAAATTTGTTGCCTAGTTGTTGATATCCTTGATGATTAGTCCTCAAGTTCCCTTGTTTGTCTTGAAATGTGCCTTTACTTCCTCTGCAATTTCTTTATCCCTGGCTTTGTTGTCCAAATAATCTTCTGGCTATGCCCCGCAAGTAGGAAACCCTATGATGTTAGTTGATATCCATGTCTATGGGGATCGACATTTCCATCCATAGGATACCTCCATGTACCTTGGCCAATATTTGTTTCACAAAAAGGCCCACATTTTTACCGTGCCCAAAATGCAGTATGTATAACACATTCATAATGCCTAAATTATAAAGATCTGTAACCCACTGTGCAGGCTCCAAAATGGGCTTCCCTAGGGTTTTTACTTCCCCCATATTCTCCAAGTACGCTTCCTGCATGAAGTCAGGAAAATTCACTATGTCATTCATATCATGGTCGACATACTTTAGCTTCGACACCTTTCCTAGGATGTCTTCCACTATGACTACAATGTCTGGAAGATGAGGTAAAGTAATTTCCACTATACTTGGTGATTTCCTCTTTTGACCCACAAATAGGTTTTCTTCTGCGGATTCATCCTTAGGTTCTTCTTCTTATTCTCCCTCCATTTCCTGCTGGCCTTCAACTTCTTCTATGACTTGTTGTTTATGTTTGTCATTTTCCTTTGTTTATGTAGGTGATCTGGGATCTTTTCATCGTGACTTATAAATAATTGTATTAAATGAGCATAAATTAATGTGCACCATTAAAGAAGGGAAAAAATAGAAATGAAGAGACATAAGCATCATATATGAATACAACAACTATATAACAAAGTTCGTCCCTGGTGGATTACGTCTTCGGGTCCTTCTCTCAAATGGGTAGGCTCTTTTATTAACTCAACAAAAGAATTTGGCAAATACATCAATATACCTCATTCTAAAATCAAGGTGCAGAAATAATGCTCAGATCAGAAAACAAGCATCACTATTAGATTCATGGCGTTGAATTACCCAAAAATGTTTGTCTCCATGATCCAATCCAAATCTGGCACTCCCAGGCCCAAGAGAAATATTGTCTTGATTTTCGTGCCCTATGCACTTGTAATTATGACAACATCAATCTCAAAATGCATGTCGGATTGTATAGTATTTTTGCGCGCCTTATCCTTGGCTCTAGATGAATATGCATTCTTAAATATTAACGATGGTGGATGTACCAAGGCACACCCCTTGGCGCGTTGGTTAGAGAGAAGTTTTAAAGGCTTTGTACTAGTCGGAGGTTCCAGGGTCGAAACCGTCGGACTTTGTTTTTGGTAGTGGCTACATATATATTTATCCATAGTTTAAACCTCTGCTAGTAATTTCTCTAATGACTGTGTATATTTGGCATGGTCCATGAGATTTGGAGGACTCTCCAATTCTTTTTTTTTAAAACAAAATTCATTCACGGGATAACATTGGGCATTCTCGAGATGCCACTTGTCGCCCCATGATTGGGCCACATGGTGCCTGCTGATTCTCCTTCTCATATGATGACGTGGATTACCTTGTCACTATTATACTGAGACGTGGTGCTCCATGGGTGGTGCCACATGGCACTTTCCTATTGGTTTGTGTGGACCTCTGAAAAGTCCACTGGTGGGTGACATGTGGTAGCCTGTGGTACTAGCACATGGAATGATGATGTCACCCTTCCATGTCAGCTGCTAACATCAGTAGTATGGACGATGATGTGTCCCCTATTGACTTGTTCTAGTTGACCACATATTTGACAACGAATATCTTTCAAATCGTAACTCCGTTTGACGAGCCATTTGCATCGTTAGAAATATTGGGATGCGCTCTTTGCGATCATGCCATTTTCACTGAGTTTTGGGAACTCTGAATTTTTTCCCTTTCTTTGTCTACTGAAGCCATTCTGAGCATTATGAGTTGCCTTTGTAAATTCTGAGTTAATCTTAGACTTCTCTGGATCCTTTTTAGATCACGCCTTCCCACTGGGAGCTTTTGGGACCACCAAAATCTTTCATCAATTAATTGGTAAGTGAGGGAGGATTTCCCTCACTTTGTCCTTCTCAATCCACTTTGATTTTCTTGGATGGGTTCCCTTTAAGCCTACTCAAATATAATCAACATCACCCCTGCATGAAGTCCTTGTCCTCCTGTCCAAGATGATATATTCTTGTAACTCATCCAAGTACTCAGGTGAAAACTCATCAACTAATGGAATTGAAACTTCCCCATCTTGATCTATGATCATGGGAGGCTAAACAAGTTTCAAGTTCTCAATATTCACAACTGAGTAAATTTGCATATAAGGCGGAATATCCAGACGAAAAACATTGGTACCACTTTTCTCTAAGATAGTGAAGGGTCCATAACGAATGGGCTTGAGTTTATTTCCTTCAACCTTCAACCTCTCCTTGCTGATGTGAAGCCATATCCGGTCTCCATCCTGGAACTGATGATCTACCCTGTGCTTTTCATGTCAAGATTTATACTATGCTTGACTCTTCTCCAACTGTTCCCTAACTTCCTAGTGTATCTACTGAATCCTCTGGATGAACTTGTGGGCTTTGTCCTCTGTTCGATCTTCATTTACATCGGTATCTCCCATACATCAAGTCAAAATGAACCTTTGGTAGGTACCCAAAACATGTCTCAAAAGGTGAAATCTGAGCGGACGAATGTAAAGCTTAGTTGTACGCATGTTGTACACAGGGTATATATTCATCCCATACATTGGGATGATTACTGCAGTAGCCTCGAAGAAATAGTACCATTGTTCGATTTACCAGCTTTGTCTGTCCGCCAGTGTTTGGATGGAAAATAATGCTCCTCTTCAATTTGTTGTCCATCATCTTCCACAATCTAGTCCAAAAGTCTCCAAGTAATCGAGTATCTTGATCCGAGATGATAGATGTGGGTAATCCAAATTGAACCCAAACATGTTGAAAGAAGAGATTAGTAGTATGCTCAGCAGTGATATGCTTTTTACAAGGTATCAAGATACAGATTTCGTTGAACCTATCCACTACAACATACAAATAGTCATGACCCCCTTTGGTCATGGGTAAACCCCCTACAAAATCCATGGATATACTTTCCCATGGATGGGATGGAACAGGAAGTGGTGAGTATAGCCCCAGTTTTCTATTAGTGGGCTTACAAGTAGAACAAATCACACACCCCTTTACATATTTAGTTACAATTGCTTTCATTTGAGGCCAGTAACAAAATCTTTGTAAATGAGCTATAGTTTCTCCTACCCCAAAATTCCCAGACACAAGAGAAGTATGAGCTTCTCGTATTAGATGGAATCATTAACTCAGAGGAATACATAGCTTTCCAATATGGTAAAGTAACTTTTCCTGCAGACAATAGTTCTCTACCTGTGCACCAAGGGTTAGATTCATATATACTTCTTTAAAATCTTCATTGATGGCATATTGTTATATATAGCTATCATGAGATAAAGAAGCATTCTTCAAAATAATAGAAGCAACAATAGGAGGGCTAGAAAGAATATCAACTACCTTGTTACTTGTACCCTTCTTATACTTGATTACCAAGTGAAACTATTGTAGAAAACCCATCCACATGTAGTGCCGAGATTGTTTCAATTTGGTCTGTGATTGAAGATACTGTAAGGGTTGGTGATCTGTATGTATAATGGTTTCCTTCCCTAACAAGTAGTGCTTCCACTTCTTTACACTCTGGATTAATGCATACAATTCTTTATCATATGTAGGATAGTTAACAACAACTTGGTTAAAATTTTCAGAGTGGTAACATATAGGCTTATGATATTTCATTAGTACTACACCCATGGTGTATCTGCTAGCATATGTCTCGATCTCAAAAGGATGTTGAAGATTCAACAATGCTAATACCGGTGTGGTACTGATCTTCCCTTTCAAAGTGTCGAAAGATTTGTGTTTCTTTCCTTCCCACTAAAAAGTGTTCTTCACACTGGTTAAGGCATGCAGAGGAGAAACTATGAAGGAGAAATTGGGAATGAATCTCCTCCAATACTGGACTGCACCTAAGAAGCTTCAAACTTTGGTTACACTTTTTGGCTCAGGCCAATTTACAATTAAATCAATTTTGGAAGGGTCAATTTTCAATTGTCCTCCTCCTACAATATGACATAAGTATACAAGTTTAGTCTTTCTAAATTCATATTTAGACAATTTTTCATACAACTTCTCCCTTTGCAAAGTATCCAATACTTTCTTTACATGCCTCACATGCTCATCCCATGTCCCGCTAAAAACAAGAATGTCATCTAAATATACAATCATAAATTCATCTATGAAAGGCCTGAATACATCATTCATCACATGTATGAAAATTGTCAGAGCATTACAAAGCCCAAACGACATAACCAACCACTCAAACAATCCCTATTTGGTTTTAAGGGAAGTTTTCCATGCATCATGTTCCGCGACTCTGATTTGATGATATCCACTGCGCAAATCCAACTTAGTGAAATAGACAACATTCTTCAATTGATCAAGTAAATCATTTATATGAGGAAGAGGGTATCAATTTTTCACCGTGATTTTATTTAAGGCCTGGTAATAAACACACATTCTCCATGTGCCATCCTTCTTTGGCAACATCATGATCGGAGAACCATAAGGATATGAATTGGGCCTGATGACCCTTTGATCCAATAATCCCTGAACCTGCTTCTTGATCTCTAGCATATCCACAACTGACGTCCTATACATGCCCACATTAGGCAAAGGAGAATCTTGCTAAAGATGTATCTAATGTTGGATTTCCCTCTTAGGAGGTAATTCATCCGGTTCCTAAAAAGTATCATCATACCTAGAAACAATATCAGTTAATTATTTTTTATGAGATGGATCACACCCTTGGAAAGTGTTGGATGTCCCGACATATTTATTTCTAATGACCATGAGTACATATATCTTATTAGTGTTTATGAGTATTTTCATTTGTCCTGCACTAACAAGTGTGGTATTTACCATCATGTTGTGAGCTCTAACAATATATTCCACTCCCCCCTTAGTAAGGTGATATTTTTTCTCATGTCAAAATAAAAATTCTTTTCTATCATAAAGATAAGGGCTTCCCAACACTATGCCACATATATCAAGTGGTACAACATCCAAATCAAGTTCATCAATCAATTTTGAAGCAATAGAAAATCTTATCCTGTATTGTTTGGTGACATTAAGTTTTTCTTTGTCGCATACCCAACCAAGAGGATAAGGTTTTAGATGTGGTTTCGTTTCAAGACCCATTTTCTTGAAAAGTGCTTCAGATATTAAGTTTACTTGGGAACCCAAATCAAATAATGTATCTATCTTAGTATGTTTAGATACAAATCTTATGTGAAATAACTCATTCCTCTTTCATTCATCAACATGAGATTCATCATTGGAACTAGAANTGAAACTATTGTAGAAAACCCATCCACATGTAGTGCCGAGATTGTTTCAATTTGGTCTGTGATTGAAGATACTGTAAGGGTTGGTGATCTGTATGTATAATGGTTTCCTTCCCTAACAAGTAGTGCTTCCACTTCTTTACACTCTGGATTAATGCATACAATTCTTTATCATATGTAGGATAGTTAACAACAACTTGGTTAAAATTTTCAGAGTGGTAACATATAGGCTTATGATATTTCATTAGTACTACACCCATGGTGTATCTGCTAGCATATGTCTCGATCTCAAAAGGATGTTGAAGATTCAACAATGCTAATACCGGTGTGGTACTGATCTTCCCTTTCAAAGTGTCGAAAGATTTGTGTTTCTTTCCTTCCCACTAAAAAGTGTTCTTCACACTGGTTAAGGCATGCAGAGGAGAAACTATGAAGGAGAAATTGGGAATGAATCTCCTCCAATACTGGACTGCACCTAAGAAGCTTCAAACTTTGGTTACACTTTTTGGCTCAGGCCAATTTACAATTAAATCAATTTTGGAAGGGTCAATTTTCAATTGTCCTCCTCCTACAATATGACATAAGTATACAAGTTTAGTCTTTCTAAATTCATATTTAGACAATTTTTCATACAACTTCTCCCTTTGCAAAGTATCCAATACTTTCTTTACATGCCTCACATGCTCATCCCATGTCCCGCTAAAAACAAGAATGTCATCTAAATATACAATCATAAATTCATCTATGAAAGGCCTGAATACATCATTCATCACATGTATGAAAATTGTCAGAGCATTACAAAGCCCAAACGACATAACCAACCACTCAAACAATCCCTATTTGGTTTTAAGGGAAGTTTTCCATGCATCATGTTCCGCGACTCTGATTTGATGATATCCACTGCGCAAATCCAACTTAGTGAAATAGACAACATTCTTCAATTGATCAAGTAAATCATTTATATGAGGAAGAGGGTATCAATTTTTCACCGTGATTTTATTTAAGGCCTGGTAATAAACACACATTCTCCATGTGCCATCCTTCTTTGGCAACATCATGATCGGAGAACCATAAGGATATGAATTGGGCCTGATGACCCTTTGATCCAATAATCCCTGAACCTGCTTCTTGATCTCTAGCATATCCACAACTGACGTCCTATACATGCCCACATTAGGCAAAGGAGAATCTTGCTAAAGATGTATCTAATGTTGGATTTCCCTCTTAGGAGGTAATTCATCCGGTTCCTAAAAAGTATCATCATACCTAGAAACAATATCAGTTAATTATTTTTTATGAGATGGATCACACCCTTGGAAAGTGTTGGATGTCCCGACATATTTATTTCTAATGACCATGAGTACATATATCTTATTAGTGTTTATGAGTATTTTCATTTGTCCTGCACTAACAAGTGTGGTATTTACCATCATGTTGTGAGCTCTAACAATATATTCCACTCCCCCCTTAGTAAGGTGATATTTTTTCTCATGTCAAAATAAAAATTCTTTTCTATCATAAAGATAAGGGCTTCCCAACACTATGCCACATATATCAAGTGGTACAACATCCAAATCAAGTTCATCAATCAATTTTGAAGCAATAGAAAATCTTATCCTGTATTGTTTGGTGACATTAAGTTTTTCTTTGTCGCATACCCAACCAAGAGGATAAGGTTTTAGATGTGGTTTCGTTTCAAGACCCATTTTCTTGAAAAGTGCTTCAGATATTAAGTTTACTTGGGAACCCAAATCAAATAATGTATCTATCTTAGTATGTTTAGATACAAATCTTATGTGAAATAACTCATTCCTCTTTCATTCATCAACATGAGATTCATCATTGGAACTAGAAATAGCATGAAGAGAATATTTACCTTGTACTCCAACCACTGTGATATTTCCTTCATCTCTTGAATCAGAACCAAGATCTTGTTGTACCGTAGCAATGATATTTGTCTTCCCCTTTCCACCGAACTATTCCAGTTTCTTTTCCGGATGCAGTTTCCAACAATGTTCTTCATCGTGACCGCTCTTCTTGCAATGAGTGAAAGATGATTTTCCTCCTTCTCTCATTACTTTAGCGGTCTTCTTGTCCTTCCTTTTAAACTTCTTAAAATTCTTATGTCTGAGATTGGAAGGTTTCTTTGTGGGATCTTATTGAACATTTTTACCCCTGTTCTCTAGGTGCGTGGCTTGCACACAAACTTCATCAAGGCTAGTGGGGTTAAACAAGAGCAAAGTTTGTTGAATATAACTATGAAGTGTGCCAATATACTTCATTAAAGTCTCATAAGAATGCAAAAGGAATGTTCAATGCAAGAGATTTCTTCCTAAATTATTTTGTGAAACTTTGTACAATTTGTCCTTTACTTTGCCTTAAGGTTTGCCATTCCATCATTGTTTTATGTAAATACCCTAATGGATAAAATTGCTTCCTAATCACTGATTTAAACTTCAACCATGAGGAAAGAATCTTACCACACTTACTTTCTTCCTGAAGCTTTCTCTCCCACCATACGAGAGCGGTTCCTTCCAATAGAAGAGAAGCCAGTTGCACTTTAACTTCCTCTTCATCAATATGTTGGACTCGACAATACACTTCAACCTTTTGAATCCAATTATATAGCTTTTCAGGATTAGCTTCTCCATTAAACACAGGTAAAGAAAATTTTACATCAATATTTAATAATGGTTTCTTAAAATACGCTTTATGGATAGAATGATGAGAATGACGAGAATGATGAGAATGCTCAGAGGAAGAAGAACTAGAAATCAAAGGTGAAGATGGAGGCTCGGAGGATTTGCTACAACACTTTGGTTTACCGAAGCATCATCATCTGCATGTGCTTCATTTTTCTTCCCTTTCTTCTTCATCCTCTTCTCGTAATCTCCATACATTCGCTCGACCATTTTTGACATGCTATAAAATACCACGTGAAAGTTTTTCTCCTGTTCATCACGCTTGTCCTCTTCTGCCATTTTCTTCCTTCGGGATACATAGTCAAATTCGGGATTGAAAGTATTTAGAGTTCCTTTACCCTGCTTATGCTTGGCCCTAGTAAGCATTCACACTCAACAATTCAAGTCAAAGATGACTTCTCTGATACCAACATGATCCGGTATCTTTTCATCATGACATATAAAGAATTGTATGAAATGAGCATAAATTAATGTGCACCATTAAAGAAGGGAAAACTTAGAAATGAAGAGACATAAGAATCAAATATGAACACAAAAAATTAATAACAGAGTTCTTCCCTAGTGGAATATGTCTCTGGGTCCTTCTCTCAAATGGGTAGGATATTTTATTAACTCAGCAGAATAATTTGGCAAATACATGAATATACTTCATTTTGAAATCAAGCTGCAGACATAATGCTCAGATCAGAAAACAAACATCACCATTGGATTCGTAGTGTCTGATTACCAAACAATGACTGTCTCCACGCTCCAATCAGACTCTGGCACTCCCAGGCCCAAGAGAAATCATGTCTCAGTTTTTGTGCCCTCTGCACCTACAATTATGATAACATCTATCTCGAAATATGTCTCGGATTGTACAGTACGATCACGCGCCTTCACCTCGGCTCTGGATGAATACACATTCTTAAATATTAACAATGGTGGATGTACCAAGGCACACCCCTTGACATGTTGGTTAGAGTGAATTTTTAAAGGCTTTGTACTAGCCAGAGGTTCCAGGGTCGAACCCCCCAGACTCCATTTTTTGAAGTGGTTACATATATATTTATCCATATATTAAACCTCCGCTATGTTTATCGGTCTGCTAGTAATTCTCCTAACAACTGTGTAGATTTGGCGTGGTCCACCAGATTTGGTGGACTCACCAATTTTGTTTTTTTTTTAAACAAAAATCATTCACGGGATAACATTGGGCATTATCAGGATTCCACGTGTCACCTCATGATTGGTCCACATGGTGCCTGTTGATTCACCTACTCGTATACTGACATGGATTTCCCTGTCACCACTGTACTAACACATTGCGCTCTCTGGGTGGTCCCACGTGGTGTCTCCTGGGGGTGCTACATGGCACTTTCCTATGGGTCTATATGGACCCCTGAAAAGTCCATTGGTGGGTGACATGTGGTAGCCTATGCTGATGCCACATGGCATGCTGACGTCAACATATGTACACTGACATCACCCTTCAATTGTTGATGTCATGCTGACGTTGGCAGTACAAATGATGATGTGTCCCCTGTTGATTGGTCCTGGTTGACCGCATCTTTTACCGTGAATATATTTCAAACCGTAACTTTGTTTGATGAGTTGTTTGCATCATTATAAATCTTGCGACGTGCTCTTTGCGATCATGCCATTTTCACTGAGTTTTGGGAACTTTGAATTTTTTCCCTTTCTCTGTTTGCTGAAGCCATTCTGAGCATTCTAAGATGCCTTTGTAAGTTCTAATTTATTCTTATCCTTCTATGGATCCTTTTTGGATCAATAGGGTTTTCACTAACGTTATGGTTTTCTTCACTTTGACCCACTTGCACATGTTCCGTGGTTGATAGTTCTTCCTCTATCATGGTGGGAATGATTGATTAGTTCTCTGATGTTGTCACGTCCTCCATATCCACAAAATTATCTAGTTCTTCCATTTGTTCTTTCTTCTTGCCTAACTATTGGGTTACTCATACAAATCGGCTAGGAGCGCCAACCTTCGGGGGTGCCATCAAATTAGTCTTACAAAAAATCGACTAACTTCTCCTCTTTCTCAATCACCCTTTTCTCGAGCTCTCAAGTGCTTGATTTCTCAAAATTTGCTAAGTGTCAAACTTGCCCATGCTATTCCCTTTTTATAAACATGGTCATTAATATTCTGTCTTGTTTTTCACTTTTTTTGGTTATTTGCGTAGTGTCCGATTTTCTTGCACGCAATCTTCCAAACTATGTCGCACCAATTTATATTTGTTGAGAGTTGTCATTCCTGAGTATCACTTATTCCCTTTAACTACTTCTTTTTGGCCTTTTTTTCATTTTTCATTTTTTATCTTCCTTTTTCTTCTTTTAGCTCCTATTATTTACAATATGTACAAGTCTACTTGATGTGCTGCAACTATTGAGACTTAGTAGGTCGATTTTCCCTATATAGTTTCAGTCAACTACCATTCACCATTCCTTTCACTTCCTTTCCTATTAAGTATTGTAGTTTTACAACACCTCCATCTATGACAGACTTTATCTGATACGGCCTTAGCCAATGCATTCTGAGCTTGCCTGGGTGGTACAAATATTTACTGTCATAGAGGAGAACCAAATATCCTTCCTTAAAATTCTTCTTCTTGATATGTCTATCATGCCATGCTTTATCCTTTACTTTATGTACCTCTTGCTGGAAACCTACCATGATTTTGTCTTCTTCTAATTCCATCAGTTGAGCCAATCTTTCCTGCGCTATGCCATTTTCTGTCATGTCTGTAATTGTTGCAATGCACAGACGTGGTATCAAATAATATAAGGGAACTAATGCCTCATGTCAATACACCAATATAAAGGGTGTTTTTCCTGTTAATTTATAGTGGTTAGTTCTATAATCCCAAAGTATTGTTGGTACCTTCAAATCCCAATCATCTTTGCTTACATTACAAATCTTTGTCAAGACATTCTCCAAAATCTTGTTGAAGGCTTCCACTATTCCATTTTCTCGACGGTGGTAAGGAGTACTTTTTTGGTGGTATATGTTAAATTATTCAAGCATAGCCTCAATTGTACTATTGATGAAGTGAGTCCCCTGATCACTCATCAATATTATTAGACATCCAAATCTAGTCACTACATTCTCAAATAAAAAGTGTGATACAGTCTTTGCATTGCAATCCTTTACAGGTGTTTCCTTTGCCCATTTGGTTAATTATTTTGTTTTTGTAATAATGTATTTGGCTCCTAATTTTCTTGCTAGTGGATTAATTGGACCTACAAAAACTATTTCCCATTTATTGAACACTTGTAAAGTAACTTGTGGTCGTAGTGGCATCTCATCCCTCATAGTTGTCTTCCTAACTCTTTGAAAAACATCACACTTCTGAAAGTATTCTATTGAATCCTTATGAACTATTGGCCACCATAATCCTGCGTGCAATAGCTTCTGCGTGGTAGCTTTTCCTATGTAGTGTCCTCCCGTAATTCATTCATGTGCTTCTGCCAAAATAATGGGTCTTTCATGATCCATCACACATCTCCTCAAGATGCTATCTACTCCAAGTTTGTATAATTGACATGCAATCAGCTAATAATATGTAGCTCTGACCACCAAATTTGTCTTCTGCGCAGTTGTAAATTCTCTTGGTGCAAAGCCTGTACTAAAAAACTCAATAATGTCAGCAAAATATTCATTTGTAATTTGTACTGAAAAAAATTGTGCTTCTAGAAAGTTGTCTTCCAAGTTACTCAGATCTTCTCCATTTGTTATCTTGGACAAGTGATCTGGTCATGCATTCAATCTTCCAGGCTTCACCACAAATTCAAAGTCAAATTCCTAAAACAATAATAGCCATCTGCATATCCTTCCCCCCAACACTGGTTTATTAACTAAGTATCTCAAAGTAGTATGATATGTAAACATCTTAAAGTGTTGTCCCAGCAAGTAATGTATGTATTTATGCAAAGCATAAACCATTGCTAATCCTTCTCTTTTTGTAGTGTTGTAGTTCTACTCTGAATCTGAAAACTTTATTCTTAAAAATGCAATAGGGTGATCTATATCACCTTCTCCTGGTTGATTTAATACTGCTCCTAATGCAATTGCAGATGCATCTACATGCACATGAAATTACTTATCCCAATATGGAAATACTAAAATCGATGCAGTAACCATTTTATCTGTTGGCCCGTGGTTAGGTATTAAGGAAGAGAGTGAAGATTAAGGAGGAATAAATACCGATCACAACCTGTACGGAAGACACACAAACTAAGGAAAGGTCGAAGTGGTTAAAGAAGCGGAAAAGGAGTGAAGTAAAGGAAAAGAAAATCATTGAAAGAGAAGGTTAAGGAAGACAAAGAAGCAAAGAAGACGGATTGTGGACAACTCAACAAGTGGAAAAAGACATCAATGGGTGTTTTGGAGCACCTCGCAGAAGAAAAGGAAGGACGGGCTGGTGAAGCCGTCAAAATGCGGGTCATGTGGACCTAGGGTTTTGGAATCTAGGGTTTTGGACCTAGGTTTTTGACACCTAGACTTCGGTATAAGGTTGTCCGAGAGTCATGTAATGTATAAATAAAGGTATAGAAAAGTGGAGAGGGGTCTGCGTTGTTGTTGTTGGTCTTGTTGTTACTATTATTGTGGGAGAGAGACACATTGAGATCGAAGTATTGTGCATTCTTGTATTCTGGATCTTCAGCTGGGTGCGAAGATCAACCCTGCAGCTAGGTCCTCAGGGAGGGGAGAGAAAGAATAAGAGAGAGAGAAGGATCTGCAGCTAAGTGTGTATATATAACTGCATGTTTTCATCTAATATATCAAGAAACATAGTTCTGTGTGCGTAGCCCTAGGGAAAGAGTGAACCACGTAAATCTTGTTGTTCTTTGTGATTGATATTGTGTTATTTTCTATCTGGTTATACTGTTATTGCATTGTTGTTTCCATATGAAAGATAGAAGGTATAAGCTAACTTCATGAAGTGAAATACTGTTAAAGACTCTCTAGGTTATATTGCATTGTTGTTCTGAGATCCCTTTTCATTTCCTCTAGTTGTAGAAACTTGTGTCTTGCAACCCCCTATTGATACCTCATTTGAGACTTCATATTATTCATAGGTGTTGTTGAAAGGGCCAGTAGTTAGGTTATGTTGGTGTGCTATTAGATTTGAATCCTGGGTTTGCCCCTATGACAAAAAATGGTTCTGTTGTCAGGACCGGGATATTCTTGAGGGAATGTCAAGGTGGTTTCCATCGAAGAAAGAGATTTAGAAGTGGTTAGAAGAACAAGAAAGGGACTTCACCGAAGATCAAAACAAGAACCCTAGCATTAGTACGAAAGATTGGTTGGGAAGGTACATCTTTACTGATGTACACAAGATTTTATTTGGACGATTTCATAAGGAGTTATATGAGTGGTTAGCCATATTAGCAGACACTCAGTTTGAGATTAGATCTAGACCACCTATGGTTTGGACAATGACGTTGATCAAGAAAGTCAAGAGAGTCGATAAAGCTATGTCTAGAGCAGTGGATCTCTGGTTTGATAGCACTATTGGAGGGTATATTACTGAGTTTATTGTTGATAGAGTGGAATCATATAGCCAAGTAGAGAGGTATTTCTTTAAGGGACCTAAAGGGAAGTTCCTACACTTTTTGAAGCTGAAGATTAAGATGTTATTGCATGAGAAGAATATTTTTAAGATATAGTAATTAGTTGGAACTTAGAGCTAATGTTCAAGAATTCAGACAACGACAACGACGCAGAGGTTGGACACACGTTGTTACACATTATTTTCATCATCCCTATGATCGTTAATGATGTAAACCTATCTATTTCCTTTAGAGGGGTCACAGTGGCCTGAGTTCCTGAAGAGAGAAGGAAGAAGAACTTTTCCTGAGAACAGAAATTGCATTTTCCTATGTAAAAACCTT
>SNQJ01S0068154.1:0-12898 GCA_010110895.2 Picea sitchensis | reverse complement strand
TTTACGTGGAAACCCAAATCGGGAGAAAACCACAGAATGATTTTTCTTATATGTCTTGAAGAATTACATTCATTGGAAGCACCAAATTCCTTTGTTTTCCAGTTGCAACTGGAAGGAGGCTCCAACCCCATAGTTTCTCAGGCTACAACCTAAGGGAAGCTCCTACTCTCCAATTCTCTGGCTACAACCAGAAGGAGGCTAAAACCCACTATGTTCTCTGGATACAACTGGAAGGTGGCTACAACCACCTGTCCTTGCCCCGTCCAACTGCCCTGAAATAGAAGTAGAATGATGGAACCACTGTCACACTATCACTGTGATATATATCATTGTAAACCTATAACAATAAACCTGAACCATGCATCAACCTGTACCTCAACCTGTAATCAACATGTACCATAAACAAGTGCATCAACCATTCACCAACTTGTACCATAAAAAAGTGCATCAACCATGCACCAACCTATACCAAACAATCTGTAATCAACCTGTACCATAATCAAGTGCAACCAACCATGTACCAAGTATGTACCAATCATGTTTCAACTACTCACCAACTATGGCCCATCAATATGTACCAGCATCATCAATTATACACCTCATGTATGTGCCAACTCATCAACTACTTGTCTCAACCATGTACCCAACTTGTAACTCAACCAAAATACCTCATCCATTTCATTATCAAAATATGATTTATAACTCTATAATAGACCTGGTGTATATGATCACATACCTGTAAAACTTCCTTAACTTTAAACAACAATAGACTAGCATTTACATCAAACTTTTCTTTAGTCTCACATGACTAGTTTTGGATTAGTCAACAAACCTAAATTGAAATAATCATAACTTTTTACCTATAATGAATAAAGATATGAAACTGATATACAATGTTATTCAATGTGTTTTATGTATTTCTTCCATGTTTCACTACTTGGAACCTCTCAGAAAAGTAGTTATAGGAAAAATGGCATACCTTGCAGAATTTTGGCTTATTCTAGAGAGCGACATTATAGAGCGGGCCTCACACGAAATATTTGTTGAATCTATCTAAAACTATTACAAAAAATACTAAAGACTATAATATAACCAACACATTTAGTCGTACTTAATTTGGATTTGTTATGAATAATTTATGATTCTTTTACCCAAAACACATGTTTTTGATTAGTTTCAGGACTAGCCACAAACCCTATTTCCATGGAATGTAACTCTAAAAATACAACGACCCACAAGCTGGTTTTTTTACCATAGATACTTGGATATGTTTCCTCAATGGAATAGAAATTTCATGGTCTAAATCATTCTAGAATTTGTTTTATTGTGAAAATGGTGAGATGACCTTTAAATAACATACAATAAAAAGCATCATCAAAATAATTTATCCTTCCTTGAATTCCGGCCTTCTTTTCTTCACCTTCCCTCAGACCTTTGGCTTAGATATCCTTTGGTTACCTCTGAAACCTATAGGTATTAAATATTCTCAAGTGTTTCTTAAATTATCTAGCCTTTCCTCTTATTTATACTCTCCAGGTAGCTTCCTTAAAAACATCTTCTAGCTCACTTTGCCCACTTTCCTTATTTTAGGGTTAACCCACTTCTAATTTCTCCATTAAATTTATTATTTAAATAATTTATTTTGTATTCAATTTGAATTATAGTACACTCATAACTTCACTTTATTATTTACCTTCTAAAATGTCTTAAACCACTTTGACTACTTTGACCTATTGGGTCTTCTAGATGACATAAGAGGGTCCTCTAACTTTGTAAGGCCATAAATCTCAAACCGGGTGGAGTTATGTGACGTTCCACATACCACCAGAAATGGAATGACATACACCATCCATAGAGAATAGTATTACCTACAAATATATCAAAACTCATACCATTATCCATAAAAAAAAGTTGGGTCCATTACCCAACCCTGGGTTATCCAACTTCGCATGGCCATAACTCTCTAACCGTGAGGAGTTATGTGGCGTTCCACATGCCACCAGAAATGGCATGACAAGCACTATTTATATAGGATAGTTTCACTGACAAATTCACTAAGCTTCATCTCATTATTCCACAAATAAGCATGGTTTCTCTAACCATACTTCTAGGATAACTCAATCCGCAAAGCGTCTTTTCGTGAGGGCTTTCACCATAAGGGGACCACTTTGGAGTTCATCCATTCTACTTATTATCAACCATGGAAAGACAATAAAGAGTCATATTTACATCAAAAAAAATTGGTCCATTAACTAAACCTTTGTGCTACCGAGCTTTCTTCAAGGGTTTACATCAATGACAACCAACCTTAATCAACACTTATTTTATTTCTGTCTTTTACTGCTACTGTTTTAATTTCTGCATTATTACTTCTGTCGCAAATTTTGTCTTTATCGTCTTCTAGTATTTGGTCATGTTATATTGTTGGATCAATTCTACCATAGTGAAACTCCTGAAAATCATTGTTAGTTAATAACAATCAATCTTGAACAACTTCTATGATCTCTCTGCTGAAGGTCCCTTGAATTTGTTACATATTTCCGTTGTTATCTTACGAGGAATTGGTTGTTTCCCGCTTCAAATTGCCATTTCTTCATCCATCAGGATCTTAAGAGAAAATCTATAAGTTTCCTCTTTCAAGTTAAGAGCTTATTCTAGTCAAATGATTATTCATACAGTGGTAAATCCCCTCATACTTAACACTTTTCATGAGTTACTCCCAAATTCCCGGTCATCTTTCCATTAAATCCGCTCACTTCCCCCTGTTGCATAATCATTCGAGTCATGTCTTCCTAAGATTACTATTCTTGGTCTATGAAACCATGAGTTCTGAGTTCTAATCTATTAAAAACAAATTTCCCTGTGGAGTCGCTAGTTTGTTGATGAATGAAAATGTCAACGTAATTTTGCCGCAAAGTGTTGCTAAGCCTATTATTATATAAGACTAAATAATGCTAGTAGGTGGGACCCCCTTGAACTTTTGAAGATAAGGTCTGTTCATTTTCAATGTTATGATGATGTGATACAAAGTTTTACATGGTTGATGAGAATATGGTTGTCGTTGATATCGGTTAAGCGTTGAGATGTTGTTCCTTCATGATACTACAACCTGCTATTCATTTATGGTATTTGTTCTTCTTGCACCTATACAACAAAAATGTTAGTGAAAATTGCAGAAAGGAATTTTGAGGAAAATCAAAATACTATATCTAATGCAAAATAGACCTATCTCTGCGATACTATATGCATGGAAATACTTGTTGATAGTGGTTAAGTCCTAGCTAACAAAGAAATGGCTATGAAATATTGTTAAGTTACATTTTTATATGCATATGGTGGAAATTTTGGTGGCGCATTTGGCAAGGTGATAATGCATTGGTTATGAATTGCTTAATGGAATCGATATCTAATATACATATGTTATAATGTTGGTGGCTCATGGAAGTGATGGCTTGCGATTTTTTTGGTGATTATTCTATGTTTCAAGTTGATGTTGATCATGCTATTTGGTGATGATTCTATACATGATAGTTTAGATTATGTAGTGGTCAAGCGATTTATTTGAGTTATATCAGAAATGTAAACAGAGGTGGGGCATTTGGCAAGGTGATTGCAAATGGTTGAATTATTATTTGGACTTGGATTATGCTATGGTTTAAATGTGTTAATACTATCAATGCACTGGTTGATTAATGGTGTTAATGGAAAGCTCGTTGGCATGTATTATGGAGTAAATGAGATGAGGGTGGAGGCGACGTGCATTTAATGCACGTCACCTTTACCCTTCCCGTTGGTCGCCACCCTAGTTGGACTTTTGTTTGATCTTGATGTTGTGTTCACGTTCCATATTTTTAGTAGGGTGAAACCGCTCGGCCACCCCTCGTCTTAAGGATTTCAATTAACAAGTATGTGTCTTTTGGCCATTCTTGACTTCACTCTGGTTATGTAATGATTTTTTCTCAGTTGTCTAGGTTTGTTTTTGTCCTGAGTGCTGCAACTGTGTGGATTTTTGGATTTGAATGGAAAATAGATGGTTCAAATTATATTAGTTATGTTTGTTGGATTGTTAGTCTTCCTGGGTGATAGTTATTTATTACCATTTCGTGTTGGTTGAAGGGTTTTGTTTAAAATCATCGCTGGATGATTGTCTTCACAGTTATTGGGTTTAATTAAGAGACATGTTTTCTTGTTTCAGCCTTGTCAAGCGACTGTTTCCCGTCCACAAGAACCACAACCCCTTATGCATACACCTTCAGTGTCAAAGTCTAACTGAAGTTAGTTTCATTCCTCTTGTGAAGGCTACTGTGCAAACCCTTAACCCTCCAGGCTGGGGTTGCATAGGGAAAATGTCAAGCCTGCCAAGTTGTTTCGAGTTATTGTGGTCTATTACCTTGAATACGGGCTCACTCGTGGGTCATACAGCCATCATGTTGGTATGGATTCTCGTCACTGCCTCTGTGATATTAGCATAAACCTTACTTTGTTATTTTCTTTCTAAGGTCACAGTCACCCACCTTATGCTAAGTAACTCAATGATTTTAATGGAAGGGCCTCTACCCTATGTCAATTGGATGCCTGGTTATGCATAGCTACAATGGCTTGTTTAGTTGGTTGTTCCTCTACCATAATGGCATTTTTTAGTTGATATACGGTCACTAATATTCACACTTTTAATGTTTCGGTTGATGGCTGGCATTGGTTATGAATATTGGGGCTGCTCACGTAGGTCACGTTCTATATAGGATGTTTTGAAAAGTAAATTATTGGGCTGGGTATATCTATTGCACCTTCTGTTGATTGAATAAACCTGAGTGCGCACAACTTGGTAAATCACGATTGGCTAAATCAATAGCTCGACATGATTTATTGAGTTATATCATGGTCGTATGTTGTTGTGTGATTAGTGGAATTGTTGCACCATGAAGTTTTCTTAGTTGCACACCATGCGTAGTATGGATGGCTTGTTTTCATGCTCAGTGATATCCACTAAGTTTTAAGTGTGTTATTGATTGCAAATTGACCACTGTTGATGACATGCATGTTGGTTATGTGGTTCAATTTTTAAGTCACATTGAGTTGTTTTGTTTTACAATGGTAAGGTTACATTGCCTTGGAAATTTACTTCTGCATCGCCTATGTCTAAATAGTGGTTGTTTGGTTGTATAGTCAATTATCATTTCAGTCATATATATATATATATATATATATATATGGGAACGAATATCATTACAGACCTTGATTGGCTCTATTGCATAAATAGTGACTTCATTATTATTTTATAAATATGACTTTTAAATATAGATTGGAGAAATGTTTGGCAGTGGTGGATGTTAATGATTACAGATTGGGAATGAGTGATGTTGTTGACTGTTATAACATGAATAATGTGTGAACAAAGGGGACATAACCTCTTACAAATTATGTGAAATACTTACCTTTAATAATGGAATTGTGTTGGATATTTTATTATTGGACAATGAACTAGTTAAATACACAGGAATTATTACTTAATCATCTGATTGTTGGTTGTTGTTATGGATTGCTTGATTAATATCATGAATAGTAAACAATTTTTTCCCCCTCTCATTATCTCATTTTATGTTAATTACAACCCCCTCACATATCCCATATTCTTTTTATTCACCCATGTTCTGATATTGATCACAACTAAGAATTTTTTTGTGTTAGATTGGATAGAAGTGGTAGAATTCTATGTGGATTGCAATGAGGTTTATTGGTTTTCTTACAATTAATTGTTGTTATAATTGAGAAGTGACCATATCTCTCCCCTTTCATTATATCATATTTTCGCTAATTACAAACCCCTCATGTATCCCTGAACATTTTTTCCACCCCCCTTCTCATTGATTAACATTAGAGCAATTTGTATGGATTGGATTGCATGAGCCTGATACATTATGAGCCAAATATATTTCATATTTTTAAGGAGTTGTCATGCATGGCTATTTAAAAGACTATTTTCTAATTGTTAACATATGCAGGATGAGTTTTTTCAGTCGGGGAAGCCATAGCTGAGGAAACAAAGGTAGAGGTAACTAGAACCGAGGCCCAAGGAGGCCTAGGTTCTCAATACATTTTGATGTTGATTATGAAGATCTTGGACAATTGTTCCATGATGGGTTCTTTAATTGGATTAGACAGGTAATATTCCAACCAAGGCCCAAAAATCCTCCCTTCCAAGCCCCTTAATCCCCCGGTATACCTATGCCTCCTCATGTCTCTTTACAGCCTGAAGTCCCGGAAAACGATGGGTGGTAGGATATTGTTCACCCGACAGTCTCCTAACACTGTGGTTGGCCAAAATTAACCTTTCCTTATCCCCCACCTTTGAAACCCATTTCCCAAGCTTCCCCTAACCACTCGCCAGTGCAATCTTCCCATGCTAGCAAGAGATTGAAGACTGAAGCCCACCATGCATCTGATAAAGGAAAAGTTGTTGCTTCCCCTTCCTCACCCTCCGATGACTCTAACAAATCTGTGTCTTCACGGATGCATTTGAGGGATAATTGTTCCCACGTGATCAGTGAGATAAAGCCTAAAGGCTCTTCCCATCTCAAGGAAATTTCAGGGAAATCGGGAGGTGACAGTAGCAACCAAGGAAGGGTTGCTTCACAGACTGGAAAATATGGTTTTTAAATTTTATGTTATTTATTGTTTTATGACAGTGAACTCCATGGATTTTGGACAACATGTTTTATCTTGATATATGAGTATTAGTTTGAAATATTTTCAAATTTATGAGCTAAAATTGTCAAAGGGAAATATGTTTTGAAGGGAGGCACAAGGGGTGTGTTTTCTTAACAAATGGATTATGTTATGATGTGATGATTGTTATCACTAAAGGAGTCACAAGGGGGTCCCATCTATTAGTTATTATTTAATTATGACCCTAATATGATTATTACTTTTTCCCCCCTCCTTAAGTAAAGTTAGTTAAGGCCTTATGTTAGCTTAACTAATAAGTTAGTTCAACTACTCTAACCAATTCTAAATTGTTAAAATCTGAACTAAGGGGAGAAACAAGAGGAAGATAGAAGGACAAAGCATGATAAGGTTTTCACTTTGCATTTATGTTGATATAGTTCAGTTTTCATTCATTCATATATTCATCACAGCCTAATTCTCTTTTGTGATAGCAGGGTCTTATTGTAGACAACAATATTCAGGGTTGAATCAAATCATTCAGACACTTGTTCTTCAGAGGTGTTGATCTATATTTGATAGTCTCTATAGACTTGTCTGTTTATTAATTAATTTTCATGTCTGATAAAGGATATTGTCCAGAGTCGAGTGGGTAACAATCTGTGGCAAACAGATCCATCTTTTAGAGTTCATTTTTGGTTTTTTATCAAAGGTCCTTTTGTATGTTCCATCGGGGATTTCTAAGTTTGACTTTGGTCCAAGATTTATGTGTGAAGTTTTGTAAAGACAATGACTCTTTGGTGAATTGGAATGAAGTAAAGGATTTCTTTATGTCTCATATATCTTGAGTATCATCTTGGTGTCTTTACTTATCTTGTTACATTTATTTCAGCAATTGATGTGTTCAGAAAAATACATAAAAAGTGAATTTCCGGCAAGCTTTTGTTGATAAAAGACTAGCCTAAGAACTTGTAATTAATACTTGTGAGTTAGGATATATATTTTGTTGGCTATAAACATAGGGTGATATTCCCGTCTACTTTACTTTAGCCAATTAAATTCTGAAAATGCTTGAGTAACATCAATTCATATATTTTCTTCAACAATGTGGACCTAGGGTTTTGGAATCTAGGGTTTTGGACCTAGGTTTTTGACACCTAGAATTCGGTCTAAGGTTTTTCGAGAGTCATGTAATGTATAAATAAAGGTCTAGAAAAGTGGAGAGGGGTTGTCATTGTTGTTGTTGGTATTTTTGTTACTATTATTGTGGGTGAAAGAGACATTGAGATCGAAGTATTGTGCATTCTTGTATCTGGATCTTTAGGTGGGTGCGAAGATCAACTCTGCAATGGAGTGCGCGGGGAGGGGAGATAAATAAGAAGAGAGAGAGAAGGATCCACAACTAAGTGCGTAGATAGAACTGTATGTTTTCATCTAATATATCAAGAAACACAATTCTGTGGATGTAGCCCTAGGGAGAGGGTGAACCACACAAATCTTGTTGTTTTTTGTGATTGATGTTGTGTTATTTGCTATCTGGTTATACTGTTATTGCATTGTTGTTTCCATATGAAATATAGAAGGTATAATCTAACTTAATGAAGCTAAGTGCAATACTGTTAAAGACTCTCTAGGTTACATTGCGTTGTTCTTCTGAGATCCCTTTGCATTTCCTCTGGTTGTAAACACCTATGTCATGCAACCTCCTATTGCTACTTCAAGTGAGACTTCATTTGCTTCACAGGTGTTCCCAAAAGGGACAATAGTTGGGTTTTGTTGGTGTGATGTTAGAGTTGAACTCTAGGTCTATCCATGTGCCAACATTCTCCTTCAAAATATCCAGACTCTTCTGGAATTCATCATTCCACTGGTACTTAGTATCCTTCTTCAACAAATTCTCCATTGGTGTGGTGATCTGTGCATATCCCTTGATGAATTTTCTGTAATACCTTGTATGTCCCGATGTACTCTTCAAATAGTGCACCAGCTTTGGTGGTGGTAAGTTAACTATGAAAATAATTTTAGCAAGATCAACCAGTAGACCCTGTTTACACACCACATGCCCTAACAAAATGCCAAAAGATGTCTTGAAAATACACTTCTTAATATTTAATGAGATATGACATCATTTGCATCTATCCAAAATCAACCTTAATACTTCAACATGATAGTTCAACAGACTGAACATTGTCCAATCATCCAAGTAAACCTCCAAAAACTTATGAATAAAGTCCTTAAAATATACTACTACAACTCTTGAAAAAATGGCTGGTGCATTTTTGAATCCAAATGGCATAACTCTATACTGAAATGAGCCCCACTCTGTAGAAAATGTTGTCTTGTGTCTATATTCTGGTGCAATCCTTATCTGATGATAACCTGGAAATTCATCTATAAAAGAATAAGCTTCTTGACCCCCTACATTCTCCAAAACTTTGTCTGTAAATGGCATAGGGAAAGGATCATGTAGGAAAACATCATTCAATTTTCTCAAATCTACATAAATCCTCATCCCTCCTTTCTTATTTTCTTGCACCACCATGGGACTGATCCATTTTGACTCTTCTATAGGTTCTATAACACCATCTTCTAGCATTTTTTCAATTTATGCCTTCACCTTCTCTTTGTATATTGGATTCAATATGTACGACCTCTGTCTGATCGGTATTTCTTTTTGCTTCAATGAAATCTTCATCTCTCCTAGACCTCCTCCTATCCCCTTCATCTTTGAGATTGTTTTTGGGAATAAGTCAACGTACTCGCACAATAATTATGTGATCCTTTATAATGCCTAATGATCCCAATAATCTCCAATACTGGCCATATTTGGGTGTTGCGCCTCTTTTGTCACCTAAATGAGAAAAACAAAGGTATTTACAAGCTTAGTTGGGTTAGCTAAGAAAGACAATTGTAAAGGAAAGGGTTAGAAAAAGAAACATAGAAGAACAAGTTAAGAAATAAACTAAGAAATAAAAGAACAACTAAACTATTGAGCATAAGGACATAAGAACAAAAAAAAAAATAAGACTCATGTCACCAATAGCAAGGATTATATTAGTGAAAGAAAACACCAAGAATAAAGAGAACTTTGGGTCCCTTCTTCCTCCAAGGGAGGGCTCTGGACCCCCACAACTAAGCTCTTCTTACAACTTTGAAATAAATGGTGAAAGAATCCCAAGCTAATCCACTCAAGAGGTGAGATGGATTGCCCACATGTAATGATGCTAGTATACTCTTGATGAGAAAAGAGGATTCCCCAAGAGAATAGCAGCAGCATAACCTTGCAAATGAATTCCTTGAAAATGTAGTGCACCCATGGCCTTGTTTTATAGCATCACTTTGAGGTATTGTGCAACCAGATTTTAGTGTGAAAAGGGGTTGTTTAGGGCATTTTTAGGTCTTTAACCAACCACCCAGGAAGATCCAGTCAAGATTTGGGTGTCAAATCAACTTGGAAGATGAACCAGAAGTGGGTGGGAGGTCGACCAATCTCATAAATGTGCTTTTCTCAGGTGTGCACGAATTTTAGCGACCACAATTGTACATCATGCACATGTGCTCTTTTCGTGTGTTTCTGGTTTGCGCATTGTGCACATGTGTGCTTTTCATGTGTTTCTGGTTTGCGCATGTGCGTTGTAGTCATAGCGCACCTTAATTTTATCACTGGTTGTATAGTTTTGGACCTTTTGGAAATTCTTTTGTGGTAATTTTGGTCCATGGGTGACCTCATAACTGTTTGAAGATACTGGATTCCTGTAACCATTTGCGGACGAAATTTCAGTGATAACAGATGCCCCCTGATGGATGAGGTTAGGAGCATACGTATAGCTGAAATTCATCAATGTTTCTTCTACTGAGAGTGTCGTTGTAAGAGAGAGCGATAGTGAGAGTATCAAGAGTGACCCGTTGGAGGGATAAGGGAACCTGTAGGACCCAACCTTCCATAAGGTGTGTAAAAATAAATTGTGTACAAACGAGGCAGGCATGCCCCATGCTCTTGTCATGTAACTCAAAAAGGAAGGGTGTTGCATAGTAACTGAAACTGTGTGTTGATGTAGACAACTGCAGTTCCCTCGGGGGAGGTTTTGATAAAGGCAGAGGACCATTCCGAGGAGGAACATACTCTGAACAGTAGGCAATGACACCTGTAAGGAGTATCATGGATTCTGTAGGCATTGATAGCTCAGCCAAGTTCAGAGGTCTTCGACAAATATATAATAAATAACTGTAATAGTCGCAAAGGAAGACCCACCGTAACATGAGAAAGTGTTGAAGTTGAATGTTACGAAGGTCAACAACAACAGGGAGAAATTTGTTGGCAAATGTTTAACAGATGGTGTATGCTTGTCATTGATGGCAAGTACAACAGTGAATATGGCAGGATCGGAATGTGCATCGATGGACAAATAGGAACAACGTAGGCTCAGGAGGAATTAGTGCAGAGTCAAAATTCTTCCAAGTAAGAAGGATGTGTAAACTTGGAGGAAAAGTGTCACTGATCATTGGATCCCATCCAAAATTCCTGACATCATGAGGGCCATCAGATCTAAATAAAAACAAGAAGAGTGCACGGTGAAGAGAAGGATAGATCTCAGGCGTTAGATCTGAGCGAACTCGGAAACTCGTGAGTGGAAGAGCTGAGGATTTGGTGTTAAAGGTTGCGAGGCGCGAGGTCGCGAAGCAACGAAGTGGCGAGAAGATCAGGACCATCCATTTGTGAAGGACGCGTGGCAGAGATCGGAGAGATCTCGCGAACTCAGGGGTTCGCAGGATAAAGACCCAAGTATTGGGTGTTCGAAGTCACGAGGCGCGAGGTCGCAAAGCAGTGAAGTGGTGAGAAGATCAGGACCGTCCATCTGTGAAGGACGCATGGCAGAGATCGGAGAGATCTCATGAACTCGGGAGTTCACAGGTTGAGAGTCCAAACATTGGGTACTCAAAGTCGCGAGGTCACGAGGTAGCGAGAGAAGGACAGTCGTTGGATCTAGATCACAGGAGGACCGTTGGATCTGTGCGGGGGATCACACGTGGCGAAAGATCGTCATCTCGCTGACTGGAAAGTCAAAGGGATAGCGAGATGTGAGATCGCGATTTAATCGTGGTCCGTTGGATCAAGAGGACACATGGTGAAAGATCGTCATCTCGCTGACTGGTAAGTTAAAGGAACAACGAAGATGCGAGATCGCGATTTAATCAAGGACCGTCGGATCAAGAGGACGCATGGAAAAAGATCAGAGCACCATAAAGCTTCATCTTGGAGTTTCACGACTCGCGACTTGGAAAGGCAAGAAACATAACCACCAAACTCGCGAGATGCGAGATCACGAAATGATCCTGACTGTCAATACATCAAAAGATGTGGACCGTTGATTTGAGCTCCATCTCGAAGTTTCGCCTATCACGACTTGGAGTGACGAAAATCTCCATCTTAGGATCAATGAGACGCGAGATCACGAAAATATCCTGACCGTCAATACACCAAAAGATGTGGACCGTTGATCTAAGCTCCATCTCGGAGTCTCTCCTATCGCGACTTGGAGTGACGAGAAACTCCAACGAAGGAACAGCGAGATGCGAGATCACGATGAGATCAGGACCGTTTATTCACCAAGATCATGAACCATCGATCAGGGTCGATGAAGATCAAGAGTTCGACTGTCTCAGAGAAGACGAAGAGTCTTAAACTGCCAGAGAGACTGAGGAATCTTATCATAATGTACAGTGATGCTGGACATGCGGGGTGAACCACCAGAGAAGCTGAAGAGTCACAATGATAATCAGACAGAGAAATCGAGAGGTGGAGGATAACGGTGCAGAGTCAGCATGCAGAGGCATTGCGAACACTGCATGCACAAGGTGCACAGAAGCTATAAATACACGGAGCAAAGAAGAGATGGGTTGTTGTTGCTGTTGGAGGTTGTAGTGAGTGTTGTTGGGAAAGGTAATTCAGGTGTGAAGAAGGAGGAGAGTGCAGCAGCTGAATAGCATAGAAGATGAATTGTGCAGAGAATGGAGATGGCACACAGAGCATAAAAAGAAGAATACTGGAAAGCGCAAGGAAAGTGAGCAGAAATGCAATGAGGCAAACAGAGCAACGAAATGCAGCAGAACAGTGATAAGTCGGGTAAGCCATTGTTGAACATTATATCACTGTAATAAGTTTCAAAAGAAAAGATTTATATTTGAGGGTGGTTGGGAGGTTCTAGGGAGGATTGTTGTCCTCAGAGGTTCAAGT
>SNQJ01S0068153.1:74580-85848 GCA_010110895.2 Picea sitchensis | reverse complement strand
TCAAAGTGGTTAAGTGGACAAAGTGGCTAAGTTGACAAAGTTGGTTAAGTGTAAAAAGTGGCTAAGTGGACAAAATGGTTAAGTGCACAAAGTGGCTAAGTGGACAAAGTTGGTTAAGTGGACAAAGTGGCTAAGTGGACAAAATGGTTAAGTGGACAAAGTGGCTAAGTGGAAAAAGTTGGGTAAGTGGAAAAAGTGGCTAAGTGGACAAATTTGGTTAAGTGGACAAAGTGGATAAATAGACAAAGTGGTTAAGTGTATACTTCTAGAGGAAGCTACCTGAAGAGTATAAATAAGAGAGAAAGGGTCTCCAATTTGCATCCATTGAGCATATTGAATATCTATAAGTGACTGAGGTAACCAAAGTATATCTGAGACGAATTTCAGAGGGAAGGTGAAGTAAACAAGGCCGAAATTCAAGGGAGGATAAAGTCTTTTGATGATGCTTTCTAAGGTATGTTATTTACAGGTTATCTCACCATTTTCACAATAAAAAAAATTCTACGATGATTTAGACAATGAAATCTAGAGGCCATTGAGAAAACATATCCAAGTAGTTTTGATAAAATTTCAACTTGTGGGTCGTTGTATTTTGGGAGTTACACTCCATGGAAAATAGGGTTTGTGGCTAGTCATGAAACTGGTCTAAAACAGATGTTTCAGGTAAAAACCTCATAACTTCTACATAACATATCCAAATTTAGTAAGACCAAATATATTGGTTATAGTACAAGCTGTAGTATGTTGAGTACCATTTTCATATCCATATAGCAAATATTCCATGTAGGGAATGCTATACAATTTTGCTCTATAGAATAAGGTAGAATTCAACAAGGTATGTCATCTTTGCTATAACTCCTTCTTTTAGAGGTTCCAAGTAGTGAAACCTAGAGGAATTGTATAAAAGACATTGAATAACATTGTGTACTATTTTCATATATTTATTCATTAGAGGTACATAGTTATGATTATTTCAAGTTAGGGTTGTTGACTAATCCAAAATTAGTCATGTGAGACTAAAGTAAAGTTTGATGAAAATGCTAGTCTATTGTTGTTAAAGATAAGGAAGGTTTGCAGGTATGTGATCATATAAACTATGTATGTTAAAGAGTTACAAATCATATTTGAATTATAAAATTGATGAGGGATTTTGGTTGAGGTATGTTACAAATAGAGGTTGTATAACAATGAGGTTGTGGCACATGGTTTGATGTAATAGTTTATGGTATTTGGTTATAGATAGTGTGATGTATTGCTAGAGAAATTTTGATGGTTATATTTATATATGGTTGAGGCACATGTTGGGTACATGGTTGATACAAGTAGTTGATGAGTTGGCACATACATGACATCTATAATTGATAATGTTGGTACATCTTGATGAGTCATAGTTGATGCATAACTGGTACATACTTGGTATATGGTTGGAAGCACTTATTAATAGTATTGTTGACACATGGTTTATGGATGATGTGGCATCCTGTCTTGGTATATTATTAGAAGCACATATTGATCTTGGTGATTATTATGAGTTGTTGTGATGCACATTTTTGAGATTTTTCTTGGTGATTGATCTTGGTGATTAGATCTAATTTGGTTGATAAGATTGATGAGACAGGTTGTTATGATAGGTTGTTTGGACAAGTTGTTGTGACATGTTATTTGTATAGGTTTGGTGCATGGCTGATGCATTTTTTTATGGTACAGGTTGAGGTATAGGTTGGTGCATGGTTGATGCACTTGTTTATGGTACATGTTGATTACAGGTTGTTTGGTATATGTTGTTAAGGGTTTTTTGGTCCAGGTTGATTGGTACAGGCTTACATCAGTATATCTCATAGTGATAATGTGGCAGTGGCTCCATCACTCTATTTATATTTCAGGGAGGTTGGATGGGGCAAGGATATGTGGTTGTATCCACCTTTATGTTGTAGCCAGAGAACATACGGGGTTGTAGCCTCCTTCTGGTTGTAGCCAAAGAATTGAGGAGTTGGAACTTACCTCAGGTTGTAGCCTGATAAACTAGGTGGTTGTAGCCACCTTCTAGTTGTAGTCGAAGAACATAAGGGGTTGTATCCTCCTTCTGGTTATAGCTAGAGATTGGGGAGTTGAAGCATCCCTCTAGTTGTAGCCTAAGAAACTAGGGGGTTGGAGCCTCTTTCCAATTGTAGCTGGAGAATTCGAAGTTGGTGCTTCCTTGAATGTAATTCTTTACATATAAGAAAAACATTATGTGGTTTTCTCCTGCATTGGGTTTCCACGTAAATATTGGTGCACTTGCATTGTGAGGATGTGTTTATTATTGTTTATTATGCATTGATGAATGTTAATTCTTATGATACAGTAAGATATGGATGACGAACAAATGAACATGGTTGAATAAGTAAAATAATATACTTTTTGGTTTAAAGGATTAATAATTTGCATAATTTTTTATCACTGATTCACCCCCTCCCCTCTCAGTAATCCAACAATCCCAACTCTCAAAAGTAAAACACAATCCACAAAATTTTGGAAGCAAAACATGAACAAGAATGAGTGAGTTCCATTTCTCTTCTACACCATTTATTTTATAGAAATTTCTTTACTAACGCATGTCCTCGTGCACAAATAATTAAATTTTTAGATTAAATTATTTATGATTATTCACCAACACAATTTTCACACTCTCCACAAGTTTCACAAGTAATTACCCTTTTTTTATTTTATTTAAAAATCCAATTTTCCTCACACTCCCCAATGTGTTTTTATTTTCGTTCTTAGTTGTCCCTTTGTTCCCCAAATTTTCATTTAATGAGTATCTCCTAACCATATATTAGTTAGAGTTGAATTATGATTCTTCTTTTAGTTAGACTAGTGGTAAGTTGACTCAAGATTCTATTCTATGTACAACTATTCTCTCAAGTTATTATTTATTTCTATTTTAAAAATCTATTTAATTTTTTTTGTTTGTTAATTTGTTCGGACCTTCTTGGCAGAAGAATTAACCTTTGGCTTGAGAAACCGCAACTGAGGGGCATCTAAGTTGTCAAAGTCACCCATGGATCGCACCCAGCCTAAGCCACAGAAACCATTAACATGGTTGTATTTTTTGTCCCCGCAGGTTTCGAACCGATGACTTTTCAACACGGAGTGGCTTAACAACACACTTCATCACCRACTGTCCTACACCTCGAGGACTTTAAAATCTATTTTATTAATTTCATGCACACATGTGCATTTTATCCAATCTTTAAATTTTAKTCCCCCTTTTCCTAGAGTTTCATTATATTCTCAACTATTTTAACTTATATCTTAATTCATTTAGTCCTTTAATTAAATTTAGACTCAGACTTAGTCTTAGACTTTTGTTAGGATTTATAATTAAAATTGTACTTTTTAAATTAATTATTTTATTCCAACAAGCTCTAATCATTTCAATGTTTTCTAGGCCACCTAGTTTTATTGATTCGATTTTTATTTACATGATGTTCCCTTCAAGACACACCTTTGTGCTCCAAGTGTTCCACTCACCTTAGAATAGTTTTGGAATTTTTTTCGGCCCTTGGAGTTAGCACTCAACTCGATTGAACTCGTGAGAGAATAAGGGCTTCTAAGGAATAACGAATCCACCTTATTGCACGCCCCTCAAAAATATTTGTGAGTGACTATCTCAGTCTTCCCTCACGACATCATGGACTCCTTGAACTAGGTAATGGTTAACCTACACTTCAAACCACAATGAGAGTGCTAGTAGGTTGTGACAGGGGCGGTGCCACACCTCTCCCTCAATGTTCGGATTATGTGCATGACGCCTTTACTCCTTATCTGATTCAGATTAGTAATAATCGTCAATCCTGCATCCACTATCCAAAAAAGTGTCAATAATCCATATACATAAATCATACTGTAATCAATAATATGTCATATGTGTGAAAAAATGAAATACTCAAAATAATACAATCCACTCCCTCACTCAATCCGGAGTCCAAGGAAATCCATTGATGTCATCACCATCCATAACCTGTCATGTGTTCTGCACACTCAGGAAAACTAATAAATAGCATCTTCCAATACATATACATCAAAATAACAATAATTCACATCACATCATCATCATCATGTATAATCCATAATTGAAATGAAATCACAATGTACCATAACTGGATCACTTGCACGCAAATGGCCTCAAAGAATAAGTCAATAAAAGTGTGCTCAATGGAGCAGGATGTTACAAGATTGACTATTACCCTCCCAATTAACAATTAAAAGTTATTTATCTCATTATTATATTAGAAATAAAACATAATTTAGAGCTCTTATCACTCCCATAAATGTCTCATGTTGTTAACCTTCGCTCTAATACCATATATATTATACCTTTAATATAATAAAAACATAACTTTTATTTTGCTAAATTAAAATACATAATTACAACCAACATCCAATAAGTTATATATACCAAAGTAAATTCAATACAATAAATATAAGAATTGGCTAAGGCCAATGTTCATTATCCTGAAAATCCCTCCTAAGGAAAAGATATTACATTTAAGTTCACTCATAATAAGTACTTTGTTATTGTATGTCTTGTAATGTCGACTATTGTATGTTTCCCTTTGTAATCTTTCATATTCATCGACACAACCTTAACACAATTGTTTTATAGTCCTTTACCTCTAATGAAATTTGGTGTACCTTCAAAACACTAATACATAAAGTAACATGTATCATAGAAACTCGGGTTCTATGAAGGCTCCCTACCTTGTCTACTAGGCATATGGAAGAGTTGATAAGATATTTTAGATGTATTAAACTTTTTTCCTAACATATCATATATTTGAAAAGAGGTGATCCAACCCTTCGATTCCACATCTCCTTTTTCACATAGGATTCGTACTCTACATAGTTTAGGAAATCAAGGTGGTACAAGAGAGGGGAAATAATCTTGCTTTTGATACTACACCTGATTAATCTTGAACTGTGTGTTGTATTACTATTGTTTCTTGTGATCTTTTGGGTTAGGTTCAACTCAACTACTTTGACTAAAAAAATCATTGTTAGTCACCAATGTTTTCATGAAAAATCCTCTTAAACACCACAATGGCCTTCCCTTATACAACATTCACTTATGCACTATCTTGCTTGTTGGTTGTGGAGCTTGATTATCTTCTTGATTTAGAGGTTTGTTTCAACCGTGCTTGGACCCCATTCCCTAACAGGGCATTTGGGGGAGATTTCCCCCCCACAACTATCTCCATAGGGGTCCAGCGGGGGGGAGTTTTTTTATCCCCCCCTGGCGGGGGATTCGGGTGCAGCTTCCCCAAAGTGAAAATTTGGGAAAAATTGCCTTGTAAAATATTGTAATTTCTTAGTAAATGGAGACCATTCATTATAAGGTAACATATTTGATGGTAAAAGTTATTTTTATGGATTTTTTCCCTATAAGGAAACCCTCTTTTATGAGGGAATTCTATTTCGGCTGTGTATTATTGCAAATTTTGTATTCTATGAGAGGAGACTGTGAAAAAAAGAAGAGGAAGTTACAAAGGGTGTGATGTAGGTGTATCCCTTCATTTTGCTAGATAATAAAAAGGAAGGATCTGGAAGTTTCTCAGGTGGACGTATCCCACACCAAGAGAACCACATATATATGTGTGTCTACTGCATTGTGTATATTTTGTGTTTTATTTCCACATTTGTTTTATTTTATTGCTCCACGATCCTATTTTTCTAACAACTGGTATCAAAGTGAAAGGTAACTCATAGGAAAAGATTGTTCTTGGTTTGAGTGGGAGCAATGGTGGAAGATGTAAAGTTTAGAGTTGAGAAATTTAACAGCTAAAACTACCAATTATGGAAGATGCAGATGGAAGATTATTTATATCAGAAGGATTTATTCTTACCATTGGGTGGAATAGAAAAGATGCGAATGGCCATGAAGGCTAAAGAATGGGAGGTTCTTGATAGAAAGGAAATAGGAATGATACAGATGATCTTGGAATCATTAGTGGCTTTATATATTTCAAAATAAAAGACAATGAAGGAGATGATGGATAAATTGGATAAACTGTATGAAAAACCCTTGATGTCCAATAAGGTATTTCTAATGAAGAGATTATTTAAATGAATTTAATAGGGTTACTACTCAACCAAGTTCTATAAAATTGGACTTTGATGATGATGTCAAGGCTCTTCTAATTTTATTCTCATTTCCAAAAAGATGGAATGACTTGGTCATGGTTATAAGTAACTATGTATTTGGTTCAAACACTCTAAAACTTGATGATGTTTTTGGTGTTATCCTTAGTGAGGAAATGCGACGGAAAATCACATGTCAGACAGCATGTAATGCATTGAATATGGAGAATAGAGGAAGACAGAAGGATAAGCCAAAGAGCTTAGGGAACTATGGTAATTCGAGGAAGGGAAGATCCAAATCCAGACTCAGAAAGATAGAGTGTTGGATATGTGGGAAGAAAGGACATGTGAAGAAAGAGTGCATAGCTCCAAAAAAACAAAGAGATGCACAACAAGAGAAACAACAAGAAGAAAATGTAAGAGGTGATATGTTACAACATGCTTTGATTCTTTCTGTAGATAATATTTGTGAGTCTTGGGTATTAGATTCAGGGGATTCATTTCATGCCACACCCCATAGGAAACATTTTTTTGATTATATTCAAGGTGATTTTGGACAGGTTCATTTGGGTGATGCTCCACCATGAAAAATTGTTGGAATGGATAAGGTACAAATAAAGAAAAAGAATGGAAACCAATGGTTATTGAAATAGTTAATACATGTACCAAATCTAAGGAAAAAAATAATTTCAATACGGCAGTTGGAAAGTGAAGGATGTATATCTATGTTTATAAACAAGGTGTGGAAGGTCACCAAAGGATCACTCGTGATAGAAGAATGAGAGAAGGTAGGTATATTGTATTTATGTAATGGTAATATTAATTATTCTATCTGTTTAGCTTCTACAGGAGATGATACAACAATGTGGCATCATAGGCTTGGACACATGAGTGAAAAGAGATGTAGATACTTCAAAAAATAAATTTCTTTCTAGATCTTAAGCAAATTGATTTGGATTTCTGTAAGCATTATGTTTATGGAAAATGAAAGAGAGTCATATTTCTCAGAGTTGGAAAAGAAAATAAGAGTGAAATGTTAGAGATTGTGCATATATATGTATGGGGACCATCCTAGGTATCATATCTTTGTGGCTCTTATTTTTATGTTACTTTTATTGATGATGCAACTAGAAAAACTTGGATTTATTGAATTTGACAAAAATATGATGTTTTTTATACTTATAATAAATGTAAAGATTTGGTTAAGAATTAGACAAGAAAAAGGTTGAAGTGTCTCAGATCAGAAAATGGAGGTGAATACTACTACAAGGAGTTTGATGGTTACTATTCATACCCAGGTATTTATAGAGAGAAAACAGTTCCATGAACACCACAAGAAAATGGTGTGTTAAAAAGGATGAACATGAAAATCATGGAGTGTGCAAGGAGTATGAGATTGCATGTTGGGTTTCTTTTACAATTATGGGAAGATGTTGTAGATATTTTTGTTTAATAAATAAATATAGAACCTTCAAGGTCTTTGGATGGTGGAATTTTAGAGGAGGCATGGATAGGTGAAAAGGTAAACTATTCTTGTTTGAATGCTTTCGATTGTGAGTAATTTGTCCATATTGATAAAGAAAATAGAATAAAGATTGAGGAAAAATTCAAGTAGTGTACCTTTATTGGATACGATGTTAATGATTTCAGTTATCGCTTATGGGATTATGAAAATCTCAAAATCATTAGGAGTAGATATATGATATTCAATGAGAAGGTCATGTAAAAAGATTAGTTGCATGGAAAGAAACAAGAAAAAGAAAAAACAGAATACATAGTTCTTGATGAGATCACTGAAAAAGAAATTCCAAAGGTACAAGAAAATCAAATGTACAACAATAGGAGCAACATGTACCTCAAAATCCCATAAGTGTTCTTAGAAGGTCTACTAGGTTAAGTAGACCCCCTAAATGATATTATCCTTCATTGTATTATTTATTGTTGATTGATTTTCGTGAACCATAATGTTATGAAGAGGCAATGTAGGTAAACACTAAAAAGAAGTGGGAGAAAGACATGAAAGAGGAAATGGATTCCTTGGTAAATAACCACACTTGGGACTTGGTTAAGTTCCCTATAGGAAACAAAAAATTGTAAAATAAAATGGGTTTACAGGTTGATGGAAGAAGATGGAGAAAAAAATGGTACAAGGCTACACTTGTTGTAAAGGGGTTTTCACAAAATAAAGGTATATATTTTGATGAATTTTTTTCTCATATTGTTAAGATAACTTCAATTAGGACTATTTTAAGTCTTTTGGAACTAGCATATTTTCATCTTGAACAATTAGATGTAAAAGAAACTTTTCTCCATGGGGATTTGAAGGAAGAGATTTATATGCAGCAATCACAGGGGTATGAGGTCAAAGAGAAGGAAAATTTGGTATGCAGGTTGAAGAAGAGATTGTATGGACTAAAGAAGGCTTCAAGGTAGTGATATTTGAATTTTGACAACTTTATGACAGAACAAGGTTATAGTAGATGTCATTTTGATCATTGTGTTTATTTTAAAAGGATAGAAAATGGAAGCTATATTATCTTGTTATTGTATGTATATGACGTGCTTGTTGCAAAGTATACTATGTAGGATATAAATGTGCTCAAGAAGAAATTAGTTAGTTCATTTGTGATGAAGGATTTTGGTGCTGCAAAGAAAATACTTGGTATGAAAATAACAAGATACAAGAAAAATCGCAAATTGACATTGTCTCAGAGTGAGTACATAGAGAAGGTGTTGGAGAGGTTTAGAATGCATAATGAAAAAACAATTAGTACACCTTTGGCTAGACATTTAAAATTAACTAAGGAAATGTGTCTCAAGACACATGAGGAGTTATAATACATGTCTAGGGTCCCTTATTCATCAACAGTTGGTAGCTTGATGTATGCAATGGTTTGCACAAGACCAGATCTTGCACATGTAATGGGAGTTGTGAGAAGGTATATGAATAATCCATGTAAAGAACATTAGGAGGTAGTAAAATAGATTCTTCAGTATTTGATAGGTACTGCTACTCATGCATTATGTTTTGGAGGTTCAAACATTGTTTTACATGGATGTGTGGATTCAAATATGGAAGGTGATAAAGATAGTAGGAGGAGCACCACAGGGTATGTTTTTACTATAGGTGGAACAATAGTAAGTTGTATTTCGAAACTGAAAAATAGTGTTCCACTTTCAATAAAAAAAATAGAGTATGTTGTTTCTACAAAGGCTAGTAAAGAAATGATTTGGTTACATAGGTTGATAGAGGAATTGGGAAAGAAGGAGGATAATATCAGGTTGTGTTGTTGTAGTGAGATTTCTATTAATCTTTCCAATAACTTAGTCAAGTCCATTCAAAGACTAAGAATATACAACTTAGGTACCATTTCATATGATCCATCTTGGAAGATGAACATTTGAATTTGGAAAAGATACATGCTAGCCAAAATCATGCAGACATGTTAACAGGTGGAGTATAGCCCAACACGTACAAGAATAGTGGATTTATTGGGATCAAAATCCAAGTGGGAGATTGTTGGTTGTGGATCATGGTTATATTTCTGATTCAGAGGTTCTATTCAATCGTTCTTGGAACCCATTTCCTAACAGGGGTTGTGTGGGGCATTCCCCCCCCACAAATGTTGCAAGGGGGATCGAGGTGGGGGCGATGATAATTTTTGTAGCTCCCCTGGGGGAGCGAAATATTAACAAAAATTATCTTGTAAAATATTATGATTTCATTGTCAATCTGGATTGTTCATTATAAGGTCGCATATATGATGGTAGAAGTTATTTTTAGGGATTTTTTCCAAGAAGGCAACCTCCTTTATGAGGGAGTTTTATTGTGGTTTAGTATTATTGTGAATATTGTATTCTGAGAGAGGATATTGTGAGAGAAGGAAGAGGAAGTTACAATAGGTGTGGTGTAGGTTGTATCCCTTTATTTTTATAGATAATAAAAAGGAAGGACCTGACAATTTATCTAGTGGACATAGCCCACACACGGTGAACGAGTATATCTATGTCTCTATTTTATTATGTATTTTATGTGTTTTATTTCCTCATTTGTTTTATTTTATTTCTCTATGTCCCTGTTTTTCCAACATTGGTTTTTTTGGATGAACAACGATTGTCTCGGGGATTTTATCTTGGTTACACTACACAGAGAGATACATGTTAGAGATATTGTAACAATAATAGTAGCTTCATAGCAGGAGTCCCCAGGTAAAGGATTTGTCTTCGTTTTCTCTTTGATTGATAGTTCTAACAACAAAGAAATGAACAATTATTATACAAAGTTGTCTTAGAGTTACTTCGAGACTTATCGTTATCATTTTTATTATTTAAAGTGATTCCCCATATTATAACCCTTTCTATGTATGGTAGACTATCTCCCGAGTTAAGACGATTTGTAGATATTGTAATTGATTATCCATAGTTTTAACTCTAGTCATTATAAAGTATTCATTGTTTAGAATTTTCTCTAGAGTAAGTTGAGTGGTATTCGCTAGTCCTCTTGAATCCTATGTGATATTACTCTATGGTAACACTAAGTCCATCATTATAGTCATGGGTGGTAATATCAAGTAGCGAGAGGTTGAATTTTTACAACTCCAGTTCAAACAAGTTGGATTGAACGATAGTCGGGGTTACATTAAGCCATTTTGTCAAACATGATTTCCATGGCCCTCTTGTGTCACATTCAACTCTTTTTTATCCTTTTGTAATACTTAGCACCGATTAAATCTAACCATAATTGGTGATTTATTGCGTAGTATGAATATATTGTATGTATATATATACCCATACTTGTATTTTCAAATGTCGCACTTATATAATACTTATACCATAATTATCATCTGAGTGTTTAAAGTTTTCTTTGAATTCATCGAAAGTTAATAACCCTCGTCGTCGGATACCAGTGGTGCAAATCAATTTACCCTTTTCCAAATATATATAATAATTCTTAGCAAATAATTCTCGGTTCTCTAAACATTATTTAATAAATACATCTTCGCAAAGGACTTTCGATTATGATAACCTGAATCCTGGTTTAAATTACCATCAAAACAAATATGTAGTCTTTTAATTCCGAGTAAGGGACCCAATACTCTTCCGATTATGGCTATCCTTGACAGGTATTTACATATTTTCCCATATTTA
>SNQJ01S0068153.1:59277-74530 GCA_010110895.2 Picea sitchensis | reverse complement strand
AAGAAGGAGGACAATATCAGGTTGTGTTGTTGTATTGAGATTTCTATTAATATTTCCAAGAACTCAGTCTTCCATTCAAAGACTAAGAATATACAACTAAGGTACCATTTCATATGATCCATATTGGACAATGAACATTTGAATTTGAAAAAGATACATGCTAGCAAGAATCATGCAGACATGTTAACAAAGGTAGTAACTAGAGAGAAATTGATTTCCTGCTCAGTTTCATTTGGTCTTCAACCATGAAGGTGAAGATGATAAATTTTCTAGGTCCAAGGTGGAATATAGCCTGACAGGTACAAGAATATTGGATTTATTGGGATTAGTATCCAAGTGGGATATTGTTGGTTGTGGACCATTGATATATTCTTGATTCAGAGGGTCTATTCAGTCATTCTTAGAACCCATTTCCTAATAGGGGGTGTGGTGGATTTCCCCCCACAACTATTGCAAGGGGGGTCCACGTGGGGGCCGATGATAATTTTTGTAGCTCCCGTGGCGGGGGAGAGAAATATTAACAAAAATTATCTTGTAAAATATTATGATTTCATTGTCAATCATAAGGGCGCATATATGACGGTAGAAGTTATTTTTAGGGATTTTTCCTAGAAGGCACCCTCCTTTATGAGGGAGTTTTATTGTGGTTTTGTATTATTGTGAATATTGTATTCTGAGAGAGGATATTGTGAGAGAAAGAAGAGGAAGTTACAATACCTGTGTTGTAGGTTGTATCCCTTTTATTTTTATAGATAATAAAAAGGAAGGACCTGACAATTTATCTAGTGGACATAGCACACACTAGGTTAACCACATATATCTATATCTCTATTTTATTATGTATTTTATGTGTTATATTTCCTCATTTGTTTTATTGTATTTCTCTATGTCCCTGTTTTTCTAACATTGGTGTCTTCTATGAACAACGATCGTCTCGGAGATTTTATCTTGGTTACGCTACACAGAAATACATGTTAGAGATATTGTAACAATAATAGTAGCTTCATAGCAGGAATCCCAGGTAAAGGATTTGTCTTCGTTTTCTCTTTGATTGATAGTTTTGACAACAAAGAAATGAACAATTATTATACAAAGTTGTCTTAGAGTTACTTCGAGACTTATCGTTATCATTTTTATTATTTAAAGTGATTCTCCATATTATAACCCTTTCTATGCATGGTAGACTATCTCCCGAGTTAAGACGATTTGTAGATATTTTAATTGATTATCCATAGTTTTAGCTCTAGTCATTATAAAGTATTCATTGTTTAGTATTTTCTCTAGAGTAAGTTGAGTGGTATTCGCTAGTCCTCTTGAATCCTATGTGATATTACTCTATGGTAACACTAAGTCCATCATTATAGTCATGGGTGGTAATACCAAGTAACGAGAGGTCGAATTTTTACAACTCCAGTTCAAACAAGTTGGATTGAACGATAGTCGGGGTTACATTAAGCCATTTTGTCAACCATGATTTCCATGGCCCTCTTGTGTCGCATTCAACTCTTTTTTATCCTTTTGTAATACTTAGCACCGATTAAATCTAACCATAATTCGTGATTTATTGCGTAGTATGAATATATTGTATGTATATATACCCATACTTGTATTTTCAAATGTCGCACTTATATAGTACTTATACCATAATTATCATCTGAGTGTTTAAATTTTTCTTTGAATTCATAGAAGGTTAATACCCCTTTTTCAAATGTATATAATATGTAAGTCTTAGCAAATAATTCTCGGTTCTCTAAACATTATTTAATAAATACATCTTCGCAAAGGACTTTCAATTCTGGTAACCTGAGTCCTTGTTTAAATTACCTCATTCTTATTATTCCTTCAAATCGCACCAAAGTAGGTCTTCACGATCAAGGTATCATTATCATCAAAACAAATATGTACTCTTTTAATTCCGAGTAAGGAACCCAATACTCTTCCGATTATGGCTATCCTGGACAGTTATTTACATATTTTCCCATATTTACGTATATGCATTCTAGGTATTATAGTAGTTAGATTATTTCCTACATATTTCTTTGTGTATAAGCATATTTCTTTGTGTATAAGCATAGGTAGTTTAATTAATATGTGAACCACATTATTTCCTTAGTAGTCGATTCACATAGTAGTTATTTTTATTTACCAAGTGTTTCCTTGGAAGTTATACTATCATTGTTTCGATAGTGTTTAGAATTATTAAATTGTTTTATTTTCTATATATTCTCATAATAGTTTTTTTAATGGATACTTTTGAAGTAATAATGTGCTTCGATTCTAATGTGAGGTACCCATTAGTTTACTTTCAATCAACTCCATTATTTTCCCCAATGGAAAACTTGGTGGATAAATGTACAACCACTGCTTCGCTCAATCGCATGTCTAAGTATTATCTGTTTTGAATCATATTTTCCTTTATATATGTTTAGGTCTTTCATTCTGTCAATTGTGACTAATTTATTTTTAGAATTCTTCAGAGGTTTACATTATTTACACACATGTGGATGAGAAGAGGAATGAAGGTAAGGTACTTGGGTTCATGGGCCATGACGAAGAGAGTCCCCTCTTCCATGGCGAATTAGCAGAAGAAGATCGATAGTCAGTAGAAACAAAGGTGCTACAGGGAATAATTACTATGTTAGTTTTGTTATCTGTGTCAACCTGAGTCAATCACATAATTATAATAAATCCTTCACCAATATAGAAAGAAAGGCTATGTCTAAATAAATGATTAGTCAATTTTGTAAGTTAATTGTTGTGGGAAATTCTTCTCGCCGGTCTGAATGCGTAGAGAGTCACAAAAAATAAAAGCAACAATTACTTTTGTAAGAAGTCTCTTTGCATTATTAAAAGGGACATTTTTATCTAATACATTTAATGAAGAATTTTTTGAATCATCTTTCTCTTCTCTACGTTTGAATTTTTTTGTTTGTGATTGTGTGAATTATTGTGCACCAAGGGACTCATGCACCCTATCCATCATTCACTTGTTTTCTTACTATTTATGGATTTTGAGGAAGTGCACATTAGGTAAACAATTGCTCCCTCTCTTGAAGTGAGTCATTTTTTTGTTGAGTGTTCCCTTCAAGAAACAAGTGCACCCTCTCTTGACGTGAGTCTTTTTTTTCTATGTGTGCCCTTTAAACATTTGAGTGCATCCTCTTTGTTTTCCATTGCTAGAAAAATCAATTGGTATGAGAGTGTGTGCTTTGGGGAAGTTTCCACACACAGAGAAGAAGGAGAATACAGAGAAAACATCCACAAAATTCACAATTTGTTTTGTGATCTTTAGCTAACTATTCACACTCTTGCTCAGAATGTCCTCGTCACCCTTCTTAGGGTTCTTTTGCACCTTTTAATTGGTGAAACATTTTTTTCCTTCTAAGGGTTACTCACTTGTCCTGCTCAGGGTCCCCTTTAGCATGTCACACCTCTTCCTTCAGGAGGATGTTCTCCCTCACTTCTGTTCTTGCAGACCATGCCACCTCAAAGAGAAGTCTCCAGTGAGGAGTTCGTTATAGTCACGTCAAATCCCATTGAAGAATTGGTGCTAGACTCCAATGACCATGGAACTAGAAACATTCTTTCAGTTACCCAAGTTCATCTGACAAATGAATTGAGAAACGATCGATTCCTGGATCCGTAGCCTCTCCACATACTTCAAGACTTCCCATAAGATAGAAGAATCCACTAAATTGCAGATCACTAGCCTACAAATTGAAGGGATAGTGCAAACTTGGTGGGACACTCAATTGGAAAAGTCAAAATTGATCATGGAGCTTGGTATACCACATTATATGACAAATGGAAGTATTGATTCATGGGATGTGTTGTGTCACACCTTGCSGGAACTCTTCTACGCCTCTATAAATCTCCATAATATTCTCTCCAAATGGTTGAATCTCAACCAACTTCCCACTSAGTCAGTACAAGGATACATTGATGTATTATGCGAGTTGTCCATCCAACTCCATAATAATGATCCTAAAGAGGTAACAAGAATCAAATTTAATTTGGGTATTTTGTTTCCTTTACATCAAGAAGTTGATATTTTTGAAATCTCCTCTCTGGAAAAGACGTTCTTATGAGCCTTTGCCGTAGAACGTAATTTATCCCCTCAAATTTGATATCTACTGAATTGAACACAATCTGACAACCTGCCTACATCTCATCCTCGGCCTTATCCTTATTCCTCATTGGTGACCAAAAATGGCATTTAGTGTACTTTTCTCAAGACCAACTCCCATAAATCTATCGACTATCAAGACATTAAAAATATCTGCCCCCATAAGACCTTGGCTGCTGAGGTCACACCCATTGAGTTTCCCAAACAACAAAAAGTCATCTCTCTCACCAACCCCACTGAGGCCCACCCATCTCTCATTCTTAGGAATACACATGAACGGGGTCGCAATAATGTTCCCCTCTTTATAGATAACAACTAAATTAAATGTGAACTCATAACTCTCATTTTGGACAATGGAAGCCGAAATAATCAAATCTTAGAAGACTTAGCCCAACATTTTCAACTTCCCACCACCCCACACCACACACCAGGATCCATATCAACTTGGCTGGGTAAAAAAGGGAGGACCCCACATCACTATCTCCTAGTGATGCACCATAAGTTTCACCATTGGCCCCTTCCATGACATTGTGGTCGGTGATGTTTTACCTTTAGACTCTCTTGACATCTTGTTGAATCTCCCATACCAACAAGACCGACAAGTCATGTACCATGCCAAATCCCATGAGTACAATCTTCAACATGAAGGACACACCTATGTGTTTACTTCAACACCTCACACTTCCCCCTCGCCACATTCTGGGAAAGAAAAATCTAATCTGACACCTCCCTCTTTGTTTTCCCTCCCATGTTAAGCCCAAAAACCTCACTAATCTGACACCTCCCACTGTAATCCCTCTCTTACAGAAATTTGCAAATGTCTTTTGAGTCTCCCACAAGGCTCCCACCCCCTCGAGTCACTGCAATTTTATCTATATCATTCATGATGCACCATTTTATAATGCACTATTATCTCCACATGTTCCCAATGACACTACCGAACTCAAACGACAAATGGATCAATCACTCGAATTTAGCCATTGTCAATCCTCCTCCCCCCTGTGCCTCTCTAGATTTACTTATTCCCAAGAAGGAGACTAATGGGTGTCATCTTCTTAACTCTTACCATGACATCATCCAAGCCACAATTAAATATCACTATCCCTTACCCGAGATTGAAAATTTGTGCGACCAATTACAAGGGACCTCCTTCTTCACCAAGATGGATCTGACATAAGGCTATTATCAAGTGTGCATGAAACCAACATATATATGTGAGGATGCCTCTAAATTTACTATTGTAGTGGTGCATAAACATGGAGGTCAAACTATGGCATACCAATCCGATACCCTTTCTACAACCAAACTCAATTACAACAACTACGCCAAAGAATTATACATCCCCATGCAGGATTTGTTGAAGTGGTGCAACTACAATAGGGCCACACACTCTTCCAATGGCATATCCCCTTTTGAGATATGTCTTGTTTATCAGTCTCTATCCTTGAGAGATATTCCTCTCATTTTGGCTCCATTGGGATCAACACATCAACACTAAGAACAACACGATGACGATAGTGGTGGTCATAATTTATCACAACAACACACACAAGTTGTAGTTTCCTTGCAAGTTACATTGAATCATGCCAATCAACATCATTCTTCACACCTGATGAGTAAACAATGCCAAACTCTAGCAAAGTCCAAGTGGATGATAGTCGAGACAACGCAACAAAGGTTTCCTTAGTTGGTAGAAAAAGCAGATAAAAATAGGGAGGAATTGGGTAACTAGGTAGGGCACCCTTGCTTCCTTATCCAACTAGCAGAAGAGGATTGATAGTTGGTATCAAGAAAGGTGAGAAAGGGTATCATTTATATGTTATTTTTCTCATCTATGTCAACATCAATCAATCAGATATTTGTAATAAATCCTTAGAGTCACAGAAAATAAAATCAACAATTAGTTTTGCAAGAAGTCTCCTTGCATTATTAAAGGGAACATTTTTCTCTAATACATTTGATCAAGTATTTTATGAATCCTCTTTCTCTTCTCGATGTTTTCAGTTTTTTGTGTGTGAGTGTGTGAATTGTTGCGCACCAAGGGAGAGGTGCACCCTATCCATCATTCGCTTGTTTTCTTGTTGTGTATGCATTTTGAGGTAGTGCACATTAGGTAAACAAGTGCACCCTCTCTTGAAGTGAGTCATTGTTTGTTGAGTGCACCCTTAAAAGAACAAGTGCTCCCTCTCTTGAAGTGAGTCGTTATTTGTTGAGTGCTCCCTTCAAACATTTTAGTGTGCCCTCTTTGGTTTCCATCATGGGACAGATCAATGCCTTTCTAAATCCAACTTTTGGATAATATAGGGTGATAAACCATTTTGTTGATGGACAGTAGTCCATTATGTAATTTTAAATTTCAAACATTGTTATTACTTATCCTACAATAATAGAAACATATGAATCGAGCACATTTAATTTATTCTAAATTAATATTGTGGATTTAGACATGTAAGATTGTTCGTTACAACAGATCTTTTTGTATTATTTCTTCTTTTTTTTCCAAAAATTTCAATATGAAATGGTTTATTATGCATTATGTATGTAGTATTAAACATTCTATCATGTACTTATTTTCTAAGAAAAATTTAATGTAAAACCTTTCTATTGTTAAATATCTTCAATATAACCCCCACATATAAAACCTTTCTATTGTTAAATATCTTCATTAATAATAACCCCACATATATATATATATATATATATATATATATATATATATATATATATATATATATATATATATATATATATATGGTTTCTTTTAAAAAACAAATACACCACAAAATATCACATTAACTATTAACATTATGCAATACCATATTCTATGAAAAGAACATTTAAAACTCAACAAACAAATTCAAATTGAAACCTATAAAGCAAAAGGAGAATCCAAGTTCCAACGAGCGATAGAATGGATCAGCCAAATCAGTTGATCCTATCACCCCCAATCTTGGTCATGAATCCATAAGGGTGAATGAGTCCTCTGATCCAACAAATATTTTGTCTTCAATTGTTTCCTAACACCCCAATGCTCACACAACAACTCTTTGATAACTATGTTATTCCAACAACATATCATTTTTCTTCCAACAATAAAAATACTTTATTTCCTCCCACATGCTAAGAAACATTATGCCTCCTCACATATGTGTATTTATCTTTTCTTTCCTAGGCCTTAGTTTCCTCAAGCCCCTTTCCCTCGAGAAATTCACAGCTTTGAAAATCTCTTATTTTCAAGGTGTGTAAATCATCAAAATTGACTTCTAACACATGTCCTTTCATTCCCATGGTTAACTCCAACTTGTTCCCCACTCATGGATTCATGACCATCTCCTTTTAACTTCAGGATTCAGGACACATGGCTAGCCAATATCTTGAGGGTGTTAGAACCATCTCGTTAAAATATCATTGAGTTTTTTTTGGGTCTATGCATAGATCTTAGATATTAATGGTATACAAATGCATAGGGATAAAATATCTATGTAACATTATTTATCTTGAGGGTGTTAGAACCATCTCGTTAAAATATCATTGAGTTTTTTTTGGGTCTATGCATAGATCTTAGATATTAATGGTATACAAATGTATAGGGATTAAATATCTATGTAACATTATTTATAGAACTAATTATGGCGTCTTAAATAAATCTATGTTATTAAGCCAAGACTAATTTATAATTTGATGAAGTTAGCATTACATGGTTCAAGTCTCGTGACAAGGGTTCAACTACGGATGTGAACCTATGTTTATATTATATAAATACACATTTGTTATCCCATGTTTACTTCAACAAGGATTAATTACAAGTTGTTATTATTTAAAAGAAAAAGTGTCTTACCCTTATTCCATGGTCGAGTCGTCATGGTTACGATTTCGTTTTAAATGTTTGACATTCTAACCCTTGGGTAAAACTCTCGATATAATGCCTCGTTTTATTGGGTTAAACTCTAAGACTTTCTTTTACTATTATTTTACTTTTATTGCTATACTTATGATTTGTATAGAAAGATTCTCGGTATATAAACTCTGCATGGGAAACCATAGCTTGGATTCAGTCTAACAATAAAAGAATCATTGTTTTTCATTTTCTTTCATGTAAGTTGTTTGAAAGGTATTTATTTATAGTTCTCAGCATACTTACTTTAAACAAAATACTTTTCTCAATATTGTTTAACCTATATATAAAATCTGGCATATATTCAGTGTATGTATTTGGGGTTTTTTCTTTAACCTATATATAAAATCTGACATATATTCAGTGTATGTATTTGGGGTTTTTTCTTTAAATGATAAGTTTCTAAAGTAAATAGGTTCCTACATCCCATCAAGAAATATTCATCAATACCTTGAATCTAGATACCATTAATTGCGGTAACACCTATTATATTTTTTTTATTTTTTCTGTACCATAATTTTAATCAACCATTTAATAAAATAAACATAAAGAATTGAAAGAACATGTGTCATCCTCATTCAATATTTGGAAACAAATTGAATAGAGAGATACAAACAACGAATATTACGAATATTACATGTTGTTGTCACTCCCAAGTCTAAATTATTATTTATTCCACATGGATTGATTATGTCAAGAATCATCAAACTCAATTCCTGTAGTGTGTAGTGTCCTCTCTCATAACATACTTGTATCAAATATCTTGGTTAGGTATTTTTCAATTTAGCTCCATCCCTAATTCTGGAAAATCTTTTTGGCCTAAATTTGTACTATCTTTCTCCCTCACATCTCACACCTTTGGGAGTAGGGTTCCATTTCTCCCATGAACAATAATTATTTTGGTGGTTTTTATCATTTTCATTCACCCATGAAATGATGATTTACTAGATTTCTGGTTGGATTTTCTAATAATTTTGTTTTGTTCTAATTAAAATAAAATAAAAATAAATATTACAAAAATATTCATCATCAATGTAATTGATGATATAAGTTCACATAAGTTTTTTTCAATTATTCCACATCATATACTATAAAAATTTTAAAATATTTAAATGATTGTAAAATGAAGTACATTATACTATTATGAACATACTAATTATTAACATCATTAATGATTTATTATATTTTATAATTTTTGACGATATTATAAATTTGTATTATCTAAATTGTATAACATGATAAATTTATTTAATTAAATTTAAAATATTAAATATATAAAATAATAATAAATTTTGTATATACATTTTCCATGAAATCGTTTCACACTTTTTATCAATATTAAGAACCTTCTACTGAAAATGGGTATTTCTTTGATTTTGTATTAAAATATAAGCAAATATTAAATTTGGTTAATGCATAAAAAATCAATTTCAATAATTAATCATATAAAATGTTATTTTTTCATCTCTTTTAATAATAAAGTTATAATAGGTGTTTATCAAATTTATAATAGTTATATTTAATAACTTTTATTATTTGAAATTTAGAATTAATTAGATTTAAAGTATTAAATATAAAAATTAATTCATTAATAGTAATGAATTTGAATCTTTAGATTTTATGGTAAAAATTTATATAGAAGCTTTATCTTTATCATTATCTTTAACTTTCTCTCTCTAACTCCACATGGGGTGAAATCATGAAGATGGGTTACATTTTTGCTTGTTTTATGACAAAAAAAATTGTATTTTCACAACTTATTCAACTTCTAACATACAAAAGTATTTTTTTTATTTAGAATTTCACTTTACAGTAGAAACAAAACTTGTGAAGAATTGTGTTAGCTTTCCAATGACTATTTTTCAATTTTTTTTTTATCACTATTTGATATGTCAATTTGACAATTTTTTAATAGTATGTTCCTTAAACATGAAATGAATGATGATGAGTTACTTATTTCTACAACAATGTATCTATTATTAAACTTATGTTTTTAAGAAATGAAATATACTGCAAGAGACTCTATTTTATTATGACTATAATTTTGGATCTAACTAATGAATATTATAATTTCTAGAATTTTTTAAAGTTGACCAAGATGAAAACGTTGCATATTTTAAACACATGTTTTTCTATACGTTTTATGTATCTTAAGTTTTACTTAAAACTAAAATCTAAATATACCCTTTTGAAAAGAACAGTTGAAGGATTATGAATATATTTTTTTCTAAATTTTTCACTGTATATTTTTAGAGATATCGATATTTCATTTCACCAAATCATAATGTCTACTAAAAATATTATGTAATGATTTTTTAAAAAAATTAAATAAAATTATATAAAAATAAAGAAAATGAAAACAAATTATAGGAATTGAAAGTAGATTCAATTTTGGAAATGATGGTGTCATTTTCGAAACCAAATCCTCAGTATTTGCAGGATTTCGCAACCTCCGAAGTTCAGTTAAGCTTGGGGAAATTCTCTGGTTTTAGTTTTCAGTCCCAATTTCTTTTTTTCGACCAAAATAATATTTCTACCAAAAAAATAATATTTCGGCCGAAAGACTAAAATCTAACGGAAATTGTCAAAACTAAATTGTTTCCATGTTTTTCGGCAGAGAAACCGTTCTTTCGGCCGAAAGACTGTCGAATGAATTTCGTCCGTCGGAAAAAATGAAATGACATGTCATATCATTTTATTTTGTGCCAAATTGTATAAATAGGCTTTCATCCAAACACATTTAACACAATTAATCAGATGGACAGACATATATAAGCTTGAGGATAAGGATTTCAAAGCATTTCTATTACTGATTGCAGTTGTATTCTTTTCTTTCTTTATTTCTTCCCTCTATTCCATAGGCTTAATCAGAGGATCGATATCAATACATGGTGGTTTTCTAGAGCACTTACACAAAGTTTCAAATCATCTTTTTGGTTTTTGCTGAATAAGGTAAATGATGTTTGTTCAAGTTTTTATTGGAATACAAATTTATATGTTGAAAGATAAATGTTGAGCATTTTTTCAAGGTGAAGTCTTTGTTGAACATATCTTTTACAGATTACTATAAAAGTCATGGGAAACAAAAGTTTGCGCAAGATAAAATATGATCGCACTCGAGATGATACTCACCAAATTGAACAAAGGAAAGAGCTTTATCGAAGAAAGAAACAAGAACATGCAAATATTGAAGAAAGAAACAATGATAATGTCAATAGAGATTTTCAACAAGAAGAAGGTCAACCAGGTATGCATGCACATATGATGATTAAACACACGACACACATTGGGACTGTTTTCAGAAAGTACAAAATTCAAAGTATAGAATTCAAATTAAAAATATTGTAAATAATATAATTGATTGTAATTACAATTTGATGTTTTTCAAATAACATAAATAGATTTTTCTCATAATGTCGAAGAAGACGTTGAAACCGAAATTGAATCAGAAGACGAATCACCTATAGGTATGTGTACATAAATTTAGATTAATACAAGATGAAAACTCAAGTATATATAACTTAGTGAATTTGTGTTCGGGTTATGTTTTTTAATATAAACTTTAAATTGAAATATGCAGGAGAATCTATCAACATTGATGATGAAATATTAGAAAATGTTGATACTGACAAATTTGGGAAGAAAAAAGCTAAGCATTATATAAGATATTGAACTAAGAATATGTATAATACTTATTTCAAAGATGAATCAATAATAGTACAGGCTCAACTTTTACTTTCTCTATTGAAGTCAAGAAAGTTAAAAGAAGCTACATCATTATTGGGTATTCAAAAATCGACAAAGGATACAAAGGTGCAACAAAATGTCTTTAACAATATAACTAGTGTATTAAAAGATTTTGGAAAATCTTGAAAAGAAGATGTCTGTGTTGCATGTAAAACGTTACAAACAACAATTGTTTCAGGGAGCAATATAAAAGATCGTTTGACACTACACATGGAAAAAACTTTGGGAACGTCAAGAAAAAAATTTCACGAACATAGAAAATTATGTTTCCAAATAGATGTGAATGATGAATTGGCTTGTTGGACAGTGATTTCTAGACAACCCTACAAAGATAGACTTGCAAAAAATGTTAAAGAATTGGCCCATAATTGTTGGTTGGAAGAATCCCGTGTTTCACCACATACAAGGGATGTGTTTCGTCGAAGAATAACACAAAATCAATATGAGGAACATCCAAAACATATATTGTCAATGACACAAATAGAGTTGTTTAATAAGTTCAAAGAAGAGCACAAAGAAGTTAAAATTTCTATCAATACATTTGTGCAACAAAAACCATGGTTTGTTAGACCCATTATTGTTCGTGACACGTGTTGTTTTCGTTATCATGTGGAGTTTGAGTTGTATTACAACACTTTTTTGGATTTTGGTAAAAATATATCGCGAGGTTCACCTCCTCCTTCCACAATTCTTGTTTTTATATCTGGAATTCTATGTGAAAGAGAAGATGATGATTTATTTTACAAAAAAAAATGTGTTGGTGGAAAGAAATGTGATCGTTGTGGAAATGTAAGTTTGTTTCATTCAAAGTATCATATTGATATGAACGATCAATCATTTTCTAATATAAGAGTCAATTGGAAGAGATATGAATATTTGAGCAGCATGACTTCACATTCTTCAAATGTTATTTCCAAAAGGCTTGATTTGAAGGTAGATAAAATCTGTTTGATAGAGTTTTTGAAGAATTTTGAGGAAGAAATCTATAAATACACCAAGCACTCACATGGAGCTCGAGGGAAAGATCTACAATTCAAACAATCCCGTGAAGTGTTTCCACGAGGGATAGTTTTGTTTGTAATTAATTTTGCAGAGAATTACACATTCGTTGCACAAAAAGAAATACAGAGTGGATATTATCATTCTGATCAAGTCACCATATTTGTCCACGCTTTATATAGACATGATCAATGGAGTCTTCCAAACATAGAAAACACCAACGACAATCGACATGTTATTAAATAATATCACTTTTATATAAGTGATGATCGAACACACGACACACATTATGTACAACATTGTTTTGATAAATTTTATGATTCATTGAAAGTACGCGAAGTCATATTCGATCGACAATGGATATGGTCCGATGGGTGTGCGGGTCAGTTCAAATCTGCACGATCATTCTATTGGTTATGTCGTCTTCATAAAAAAAAAAATATTACACATTGTTAGAATTTTTTTGAGATTGGTCATGGAAAAAGAGAGCACGATGGTGCAGGGGCATGTATAAAATGAGCACTTCGAAGGTATCAACTGAACCCTCATGCCGATCGATTTTAATAGGCTAACCAAGTTGTTGAATGGTGCAACATGGCACTAAGCCATGAATATAATTTGTCAAGGGATGTGCACAGGTGTGTCTATATATAAATGTTACATGTATGTACACAGGATATATAAATTTGAACGTGTTAAAATTTATATTGAATCTTTAATCATTTTCTTGAGAGATTTCAAGTTAACAAGTTCTTGTCTTGTGCAGGTATTTTTGGCATGTTGGAATTGATTATGTAAATAGATCAATCTCATATGATGCCAGTACAATACCTGGGAGAAGAAAAATACATTTAGTTAAAACAAAAAGTTTCCAAAATGGGTTTTCATTTGATAGATGAGATGACTCTTGTTTTTGTTTAGTTTGCATAGATGACTCAAAATCCATAGATATTTGTGAGAACGAAAAATGTAGGATATGTTAAATCTTGGAGACATATTGAACTTAATGTAAAAGGGCAAATGCCACTTGGAAGCTTAGAGGAGTTGGAATCAAATGAAACTATAGTGTGAGTTGATGGCGATAGAGTTTCTGATCTTGTTAGAGAAGGTAAAATTTTTATGTTTAAATTTTTTCAAATAACTTATAGATACATACTTGTGTGATAATCTAACACGAATTAATTTTTCTCCAATATATCCAATTATTTGCAGGAGATGTATTTTCCATGGTTGCACCTATAGACAACACTCAAAATGTGAAATATTATTTGATGTGATGCATGGAACAAAAGATGAGGCTATTAGAAGATTTTGATGATAACGGTTTTATATATGAAAGAGGTTCCATTGTATTGAAAGGATATTTTTTTCAAGAAACCCATCAAACCAATACTCATGTTCACTATCAAGACTACCAGTCAGATGTCATAAGTTGTCAATATAGTCATTTGGTATGTGAAGCATGCATAAAGTTAATAGAAGTTCAATAAAAAAAAAAAAAAAAGTTAGAAAATGGAAAAAGTCCAAAGTCGATCATGAACGAATAATTGAAGATGGAATACCATTACGTTGTTTTTAAACGAACTTGGCACATGTGTACATTCCAGAATTTTTAATTTTTCATTGAAAGTACATTCCAGATTTTGATAACGTGTTTTGACTATCTTCAAACATATTTCCAATTATGATATTTATAAAAAGGATACTATGTATAAAAAACTCACTTGGGAACTGCGCCCCAATTAGTACCTAAAAGTATATTTTTAATACTTACAACCTAATTAGTATAGGATTTAGGGAACTACTATAGAAGGAAATCAAGTTAACTACTATTGAACTAGTATAGAAGGTTTTTCCTCATCCTTCTATGGGTGAATGTTGTATGCATGTAGATCGAATACCATTCTTTAGATATTTTCATTGGGAGTTAATGAGTCTTTACTGTTGCAAATTATTGAGGTAATAACCCTCTTTTGGAGGTATTTTCACACAATACGATGCAGTGATACGAGTTAAAATGCAGTGACACGAGTTGAGTTAAACAATGCACTGACACCAGTTAAAATACAATGACACTAGTTAAACAAGTGTCATTCTAGTGGGTATGTCCCTGCAAAGAAGTTGCATATTGATTTGAACAGAAATTACACTTGCATACATTTTATTGATCTAGTTGAATTGATGTTGCATAGTGATTTGAACAGAAATTACACTTTGCTTTTTTTTTTACCATGAATTGGTAAAAGGCAAAAATTTTGGAACTTTGAAATATATTTCGGATGGATGTACGTTATTATTGTAATCTTGTGACCTTGTTTTTCTATTTTTTGGGACAATGAATGAATACTGAGGATTTATTGCTTCGATTTTTAGTTTTTTGGGTAATGAATGGATACAGGAACTTGCAAGCAAAGAATTAAAGGGTACTATGAACATAATTTCAATACAATGGGAGTACAAACTTCTATCATGAATGTAGCTTATGG